>APFE030811745.1:784-36187 GCA_000404065.3 Pinus taeda
TTGCCTTGTTTGTGTTTGCAGGTTTGTGACAAAGGAACTTACTTGGATCAAAGGAGCGAAGGCATCTCCAAACTTGCGTTGGACATGAGGTAGGCCTTAAACACATTTGTTTGACATTATTTACAAAGCACATTTAGAGAAAGATAGTGTCTGGTTGGTTTGTTTGTCATTAGGTCTTCATTAGATTCTAGGAAGGTCTATCTTGTCCGCAAGATTGACTCATTCCGCGTGACAATAATTATCTATGGAATTATGGAATATATGGATAGAGTAAGACATAAGTTGAAGCTTTACAAACCATGGATGATAGCCATAATACGGAGTACCTGTTTTTTTGAGGTAGCAAAAAATTATCCGATTTTGAAAAGTGTTGATTCAAAATAAACCGTTTTTTTTTCATATTTTTGACACTTTAATTTTTCTTATGTATCAAGTATGAACATTTTTTTTAAATGTTAGTGATTTTCATGTTGATTTTGAAAAGTGTTGATGCAATGATTAACCCCCTTTTTTAGAAGACTTTCTTTTGACACTTTAAATTTTCTAAGGTATTTAGTGTGGATAATTATTTTTTTTAATTTAACAATTTTTGAAGTAGGCGTCATCTTCTTCTTCTTCTTCCGTTAGATATTTGTTTTTAAGTGTTTTTCAGGATTTATGTTTTTTGTTTTTCTTTTCATTCTTTTTTTGTAGTGAGATCTTTGTTTTTTTGCATAGTATATTTTAAAGTTACGATTTTCTATATATTTATCTATCATTAATTAACATTTCAATGCACATCAAATAATTGTCACTAAAAAAAGAAATAATTTTTAACAGGCAAAATAATACACATTTTGAGACTTTTTGCTAAAAATGACGTCAAATAAATGATTTTTATGGGAAAATATTAACCAAATAAGTTTAAAATTAGCATTTTTTTTATGAATTTTATGTCAAAAAATACTAATAATCACATTTCTTTTCAAAAAATAGTGATTCACATAAAAACTAAAGTGAAAATCACATAATACAAATATTAAACATATAAAAACAATAATTGAATACTTATTCTTCTCATAAAATCTCAAAGTCAAAACATTAAAGTATAACTATTGAATAGTTCTAAAAAATGAGCTTGATGTACATAGCTTAAATTTAATCAATAATATCATATAATCCATATTCATCATCTTCTAAAGTTTCATTATTGTATTCCTTCATAATATTTTGTGCTTCAATTTGGTCATTTTCCTCTTCTAATCAATCTTTAATGTCTACAAATCTTGTCCACTCGTGCACAAGCCCACAGCCCAGGGGCCTTGCGTGCCCAAGTTCGATTTTGGAATCGACCCTGAGCGCCCATGGCTGCAAGCGAGCCTAGCTACCCAGGGTCAATTGCTGAAATCGATTGTGGGCGCCCAAGGCCCCTAGGTAGGGGCACCTCGCCCGTCCTCTCCTAGGCCCATGACTGAAGGGCCCAGAACACCCAGGGCCCCGAGGTCATGGGCCTAGGAAGGGGGTGACTCATCTACCTCCAGTTAGGCCTGCGGCCCAAGGGCCCTAGGCACCTAGGGTTGATTCTTGGAATCGAACCTAGGTGCCCTAAGTTGAATCGACCCTAGGTGCCCTAAGTTGATTCCAAGAATTGAACTTGGGCGATGTTACAGATCCATTTGGGCACATCACTCCCATCATCTAGATCATTGTTTTAGGGCTCATCAAGCCCTAATTATAGTTGCTACATTCCCTAAACAAGTCAACCTTTTGGATGCCTCCTTCCCAGACAGTTTCATGGCTGGAAGACATCTTGAAATGACCTCTAGAGGGACCAACGCAGGTAGGCCCATGCAAGGGTGCACTGTAGAGTAGTTGAGTCCATGCCAGGGTGCTTTGCAGAGCACTTAGGAACTCTTTGACTTGCGCTGGGCGAGTTTGATCGAAATTCACATAGGGTTTGGGGAATATTCTTATCTTTTGGAGCCTTCTATATGATTTCCGCACTTATCATCTCCTATGAGCTCGAAAATTGATGAGGAATGAGTTGAGATACATCCTATCCTCTCATCCCTTCCTCCATGGAACTAATTCTAAGTATGGAAGGCCATTCAATAACTTCATTGATGACAAAACCTCCTCCATCTTCCTATAAATTAACCACTCATCTAAGTGATCAGGGGCTATACTTTGATGATTGTAAGGAGATAATGTTAGTTTGAGAATTGAGACTATTATAAGTGTTTTTATGCTGCCGAATTGTCATGCTTATGATGTGATGTGGATGGAACCAAAGCTAGAGGAGTGACTTTGAATCAAGCTTCATGGTTGTAATTCTTCCTTCTATTCAATAAATTATTTTCACCTTTTTCCATATGCTTATCTTGATATGTGATGATTATATGTGTGAATTTATATGATTCCATTTACTTTTAATCAATAGATCTTTTGCTTTGATTAGTTCTTTGTCTTCTGTTGATGTTTACAGGTACTTCTCAAGTGTGTTAAGTACGAGAAGGAGTGACAGTATCGATACAAAGGAGACAAGAGGAAAGAAAAATTACAAGTAGGTCCTCTCATTCTCTTTGTCGTATCTATTGTTTATAGAGAATGGTTTAAAGTGCTTTAAATTGTTGTTATAGATATAGCTATTGTCTAGGGAATTAGTATTTATCCATAGATACCAAATTCTTCATAACAAATTGGTGACCATATTAGGAATAAATCATTGTTCCAAGTATATTATTCACATCCTAGGACACTCTAGCAAACCTTACTTCCTTTCATTGATTGTATTTCAGCCTTGTTAAAGTGTTCTTTGGTCAAAAAATTGAGGTTAGATGACTCTTGAGTGGCCTCTCAGGAATCAACGCAAGCTTGGTCAGGAAAAAGTGCTTTGCAGAGCACACCTGAGTGAGATACAGTGCTCTGCTACACAGTTAGGCCCTATTTGACCTGTGTTGATCCACCTTAGGGAAACTTTTCACCTTTGGATTAGGTTTTTTCTCCAAATTTCCTTCTGTTTATGCTTGTTAAAAGATCAATGATTGTAGTATCTCTGAAATCAATTTGTATTTCCTCTTTCTAGCCCTAATTTGTCTTGATTGATTAATGTTTCTTAAATGATTTCTTTATCATTATCATTTCATTGCCAAAGTTAGATTAGAGTCTATTAATCTTTGTTCGAAAGAAAAGTGTTGTAAAAGTCTTCATTTCTTTTGAAACGGAATTGTCGTAAAGTCTTCGTTCTTGCAACAAGATTGATTAATTATATGTGCATTAGTTTCCTTTTGTTCATTTTAAAATTAAGGAAATTGAAAGAAAAAGCATGCATCATGCATATTAAACTTTGTGAATGCTTGATAGGAACAGCTAGGGGAATTGCATTAGGTGTGCTCTTTGCTCTCTGTCAAAAATCTGATTGCTCTATCCCTACTAGCTAAGGTTTTCATTGTTCAATTTAATGAGAAGAATGCTTATCATATTAGTTTCATTTTAGGAATTGCAAACATACATCACATGGTGAACCTTGAAAGGAAAATTCCTAAGCAAGATCAACTTAAAATTAACCTCAATTTACCTAATGGAGCATTGTCATCTAACGCAAAACATTTAGAGGTTATAGGCTAGAGATGTGTTTCGACGTCATAAAACATTGCAGTTGTCGCTAACTTGTCTGCAATACATCCTGAGTGTGATATCTCATTCCATGTACATGAGTATATCATAGCTCGTCCACATACCTTCGAGTATATAGGGTAGTGTTACAGTACATAAAGTATATGGGAATGCTCTCACTGTGAGGTTTTGCAGTAGACAGCACTAATACGGATTGGACCTCCACGTACTTTCGAGTATATATGGGAGGAAAACACTATGTTTCTATCCATCCTTAGGTAATCGAGTCAGCTGCCTTGTACACTGTGAGACACTAAACACAGCATTCGGGGAGATTGCCTGCCCGTACTTCTCGATTCGCCGGGAGGTATTCTGCAGTTCACAGTTACTTGGTAATCCTTTTGCCTAGATCATCCCTCCTTTGTTTTGTTTTGTTATTTTGATTAAAATAAATTTAATTGATAGTGGATAACATCCTCCATGCTCACTCCTTAGTTGATCTTAGGTTTAGACATATGGTGACAAATCCGGAGTCCACAGATCAAGGAATTCCTTTTGATGGGAATCCTAGTCCTTTTCCTCCTTTCGGAAATATTGGTGCTCCTTATATGCCTACATTTTCCCTTCTGGGACTTACCATTGGTTTGCCAATATGGTTGTTTTCAACCTCCTTGGTTCAAAATGTCATGATTTCTCCGCAACCGAGTACTCCTCCAACTAGACAAAATCAACCTCTATTTTATCCTAAAGTTGACCCTTTGCCTTCTTCCTCGTTTTTTCTTCCTACCCTTCTTCCTCTTCACCTGGTGAAAGTATTGGTACTAGTAACCAAGTGGCTAAGAAGAAGAAGAAAGGGCAGAAGAAGAAGAAGAAGAAAATCTAACAGGGGGGAAACCAAGCAATCATTTCTTTAAATGCAACTTCTAATGAGAAATTGTCCGATAAGCCTCACAAAGTTTGATATCCATGAAAAATTTGTACGGGATACCATCTTCTTCAAAATTGTCCTAATATTCCTTAGATATTAGAATAATGGTCTTCTCATTCACATCATCCTGTGTCATCAACTTCTAGAGATCATGTTGGTGACACACCATCAACTAGTGGTAGTAAAGTTCATAAAAAGAAGGGTAAAGTTAAGTTTCCATGTAGGTTATGTGAATGGAATCATCACATTCACCTTTGTCCCTATCTGGATGAAGCCAAAAAACTGTTGGATAATTGTCCTGCTTCACTGCAACGACTTCCATCTGGTTACAAGAGATTATCCCTTAACCCTTCACTAGTTGATGAATTGACTGACCCAAATCAATCATCGGTAAAACCCACTCTCACTGAATGTGAATCTAATGAGTCTATACTTAACCCACCACATGTCGAGGAAACAGTTGACCCATTTCCATCTTCAGTTAATCGCACCTTTACCGTAGAGAGTGAGTATGTTACCACTCAGGTTCTTTTCATTTCTTTAGATTCGAATGATCTTTGAGGTAACCCTCTTGTTCCATCAAGACAGGAGGAAAATCCTCATGTTCTAGTAACACAAGGGGGTAATTCTCCTGTTCTTTTGATACCCCCTCCAATTAGTCTGGTCACTTCCTTTGATTGGAATCGACTGGCAGGATTTCATCTTCCTTCTTATGTGCCTTTCCAGATCATAGTATAGGTTTGTAATATGATTGTATCTGGCACTATTATAGATGAAGGTGCATCTGTGAGTATCCTTTCCTCCACTGCTTGGCAAGTGCTCGGTTCATTGCCGCTTGTGCCTGTTACCCAGAATCTGTTGGCTTTTAACAAAGGAACCAGTCAACCATTAGGGATCCTTCCTAAGTTGCCTATTACTTTGGGAGGAAAAATCGTTTATCTAAATGTGATGGTAGTCTCAGACCCTTTAGATTACAATTTAATTCTTGGGCACGACTATGTTTATAACATGGGAGCTATTGTTTCAACACTCTTTCAAGTGATGTGTTTCCTACATGAAGGCAAAATTATCATTGTTGACCAACTTTCATTTCCCGGTCCAAATATGGCTTCCAATCAACCATCTTCCCTAAATGGTCATTTTGTCCCAATAGTATCATCCCCACCAAGGGTTAATTATATGGCAACCCGTTTCATGCCTACATCAACTGACGATCAATTCCCTGGTGTTGTACATTATTTACTAGGGGCATTGGAACCAGATCTCTCTAATGGATTCCTTACTACGGATCCCTTCTAGAGAATTGTTCTCCCATTTGATGAGAACCTCTTAGAAGTCATGACCTCTTATGAGTCATGATCAAGGAATATGAGGATAGTTATTTTACCATGTCAACCTCATTAAAAAATGAAACAGCTCCCATGAGCATCGTTCCTTGTCTTGTGTCAAGCTCGTTAAGAAATGAAACAAGGAATACGAGGATAGTTCCTTGTCTTGTGTCAAGCTCGTTAAAAAATGAAACAAGGAGTATTAGCATAGTTCCTTGTCTTGTGTTAAGCTCGTTAAAAAATGAAACAAGGAATCTGATCAAAGTTCCTTGTCTTGTGTCAAGCTCATTAAAAAATGAAACAAGGTCCCCTGAAGCAAAGTTCCAAGTCCAGTCTTTGAGTAGATCTCGTAAAATCCCAGTCGAGTCTTTCACTTGATCTTGTAAATGAACCTTCATTCCATCCATCTGATAGCCATGAGTTGTCTACTTCGGTGAATGTAATGAAGCTTGGGGGCATGCACCTAGAATCGAGTCATCATGTTGGGGGCATGTAAACCAATCTCAAGCATAGTTTATGTTTCAAGCTTGTGTAAAAATGAAACTGAATCCAAGCATAGATTTTCGTTTCAAGCTTGTGTAAACATGAAACTGAATCCAAGCATAGTTTTTCGTTTCAAGCTTGTGTAAACATGAAATTGAATCCAAGAATAGTTCCCCATGGTTCAAGCTTATGTAAAAATGAACCCATATCCATTTTAACCCTCGTGATTTCCATTCTATCGACCTCTTCTATCAGATGAGCCTTGGTTTTTCTCCTTCCATTGTCAATATCTGCTTGGCTGATCATACGCTTTCACTTGGTTGTTTTACCCTTTTTGAGAACAGTTGCAATGAGTGGTATTATTAGCGAGCCTCTTCACATAAATCAACATGTTTTGAGAAGTTCCAACATCACCAGAACCAGTTGCTATCCTAGACACCACTCGTTCCGCAAAGTGGAGTCCTCTTTAATCTCTTTTCAGACTCTCGAAATATGAAAAGATTGTTGAGCACTTGTCCTTTTCAGCTCGTTAATGGATTGGAAACGACATCTACTCAGTATAAGTTTAACCCTTTTTTGGGCTGAGATAGATTATTTACGAAAAAGGAATACGTTGATCAAACATGGTCAATAGGTTCTCTCTCGTATTGTTTTATGCTTTTTCAAACTTGAGAGACAAATCTATGAAAAACAACTTGTGGATTTTTCTTTTCGTCCCTTTTCAAACTCTCTAAACATGAAAAGGACCGAGTTATCTTTGTTGTTAAATTAGTTAAAACATCAAATAGCGACAAACTTGTCGATCATGACAAGGCCGAATTTCACCTTCGCTAGACTCGTTAAAACATCAAATAGCGACAAACTTCTCAATCATGACAAGACCGAGTTTCACCTTTTCTAGACTCGTTAAAACATCAAATAGTGATGGATTCACCTGAAGGGTGGAATTATACAGCAAGCATATGTTATCCTCCTTAAGCTTGATAAAAATAAACAAGTACTTGTTAGCAATGACTGGGGAAAATGGAAAAAGGGGTAAACCACTTTTGGTAGCAGGTCGCTCTTGAACATGACACTTTCACTTCATCATCGTGACTATTTGGGTTAGGTTATCATCTTGATGGTTATCATACCATTGGTCTATAATACCATCCATCACTTTGTTTTGGGTCAATTCTACCAATTCATTTCAGTGTCGCTGACATGTTCAAGAGAAGTCATTCAGTTAAAATTCATCCTTTGCAATACGATAAACCTTCATTTTCATGACCGCCATTCTTGAACCTTGTGTCGTCAATCAAATTCCATTTCCAAAATCATTACACTTGTTTCGTGTCGTTGATGTGGGATACATCAAGGCCCTCCTGCAACGAGTCGCTTCTTGTTGACATCAACACATTATCCAAGAAGTTGACTTAGAAAAACCCTTCCAGTACCTTGAGGCTTGCATGCATCAATGGCAAGTTTCTTGCTTCTGACGATAGGTTGACTTCACTGGCCTTCGACCGAAAGACACTATATGGTGTTCGACATCAAAACATCTGTTCACAACATGCAGAATGTATTGCAGTACCTTGAGGATCATTATCATTATCGATGATTTATCTCACGTCTGTTAACGACTTACATCATTGGCTGGTAATCAGATGGTGCCTTCTCATGTTCGACTTCAGATCACATATTCGCATGGTTAGACTCATACTTGAGCGAACGATTGAACGAGATAAAAGACCCCGGATCTAGTTTCATCCATCCAGGCTACAATTTCAGGAAATGTACTAAATCATCCGTACAATGGATTTACATTGATGGTCATTCCAATCACGGGTCTATATCTGTAAATGGCTGTCTATGTACTTGTAATGAAATTTTATATGTTGAGCATAGGTATGCCTTCCCTCAGCGATTTATGAGAAAAAAATCAAAATATCATGATATTGTATTGTAATCGATGCAGGTCACCAACCACTTTGGAACCTCCTCATCACATCGTAAAACATTTCACTCAACATTACATTTTCGACTTCATGCTTTAGGGGGGAAATGTTACAGATCCATTTGGGCACATCACTCCCATCATCCAGATTAGTGTTTTAGGGTTCATCAAACCCTAATTTCAGTTGCTACATGCCCTAAACAAGTCAACCTTTTGAATGCCTCCTTCCCAAACAATTACATGGCTTGAAGACATCCCGAAATGACCTCTAGAGGGACCAACGCAGTTAGGCCCATGCAAGGGTGTGCTGAAAAGCAGTTGAGTCCGTGCCAGGGTGCTCTGCAAAGAACTTAGGCCCTCTTTGACCTGTGTTGGGCGAGTTTGAGCAAAATTCACATAGTTTTTGGGGAATATTCTTATTTTCTTGGAGCCTTCTAGATGATTCCCACACTTATCATCTCCTATGAGCTCGAAAATGGATGAAGAATGAGTTAAGATACATCATATCCTCTCATCCCTTCCTCCATTGAACTAATTCTAAGTATGGAAGGCCATTCAATACCTTCATTGATGACAAAACCTCCTCCATCTTCCTATAAATTAAACACTCATCTAAGTGATCAGGGGCTAGACTTTGATGATTATGAGAAGATAATGTTAGTTTGAGAATTGAGACTATTGTAAGTGTCATTATGTTGCCGGATTGTCATGCTTATGATGTGATGTGGATGGAACCAAAGTTGGAGGAGTGAGTTCGAATCGGCCTTCATGGTTGTAATTCTTCCTTCTATTCAATAAAGTATTTGCACCTTTTTCCATATGCTTATCTTGATATGTGATGCTTATATGTGTGAATGTATCGAATTCCATTTACTTGTAATCAATAGATATTTTTCTTTGATCGATTCTTTCTCTTCTGTTGATGTTTATAGGTACTTTTCAAGTGTGTTAAGTACAGGAAGGAGCAACAATATCGATACAAAGGAGACAAGAGAAAAGCGAAAGTACAAGTAGGTCCCCTCATTCTCTTTCTCTTATCTATTGTTTGTAGAGAAAGGTTTAAAATGCTTTAAATTGTTGTTCTAGATATAGCTATTGTCTAGGGAATTAGTATTTATCTGTAGATACCAAATTCTTCATAACAGGAACCACGGACCGATTTTGGGAATCGACCCTGGCTGCTTAGGGCCCCTGGGTCATGGGCCTGGGTAGGGGAGGGCGCCCTCGCGATTCTGGATTCCGGGTATCGACCCCCGGGTATCGACCCCCTCATATCGACCCCCTCATATCGCCTAGGCGCCTCCACCCTAAGCAATTCCAAATCTATCCTAGGTGATTCCCAAAATCGACCCTAGGTACCCAAGGCCCCTAGGATGCGGGCCTAGGTGGGGGCACCTCGTGGCCTAGGGGCCCTAGGCGCCTAGGGTCGATTTATGGAATCA
This sequence comes from Pinus taeda, assembly GCA_000404065.3. NCBI lineage: Eukaryota > Viridiplantae > Streptophyta > Pinopsida > Pinales > Pinaceae > Pinus > Pinus taeda. The sequence continues at coordinate 10,496 of APFE030811745.1, forward strand.
GCCCTAGGAGCCTAAGGTCGATTCCTAGAATCAACCATGGGCACTCAGGGCCAATTCCGCGAATTGACCTTGAGTGCTTAGGTTTGATTCCAAGGATCGACCCTAAGTATATAGGGCCCGTAGGTAGGGGCGCCTTGGCCACCCAACCAAGGCTCACATCCTAGGGACCCTAAGCACCCAGGGTCAATTCGAGGAATCATCCCTCGACGCCCTAAGCCACTAGGTCATTGGCTTGGGCGAAGTTACCTCGCCTACTTGCACTTAGGGTCCCTAGTTTGCGGGCCTTAGCAGGGGTGCCTCACCTTCCCTAGCCTAAGCCCGTGGCCCAAGGGTCCTAGGCACCCAAGATCGATTCCTGGAATCAGCCCTAGGCTACAGGCTTAGGTCGGGGTGCCTCGCCCACCCGATCCCCACCCCAAGCCTGAGGCCTAGGGACCTAGGTTCAATTCATAGAATCGACCCTAGACCGCAAGCATGGGCATAGGTGCCTTTCTAGCCCCCACCCAAACCTATGGACCACGGGCCTTAGGCGCCTAGGGTCAATTCCAGGAATCGACCTTGGGCGCCCATGATTCTTGGGCCACGAGCCCGGGTAGTAGCAGGCGAGGCACCCCCTACCCAAGACTGCTGCCCAGGGGCCTTAGGTGCTCAGGGGCCCTAGGTCACGGCCCTGGGCATGGGAGGGAGAAGTTGTCTTAGGCTAAGATTTGAAAGGAGCTATACTTTTATCCTTCAAAATAAAATTTATTCTTGAAATAATGACTCTTTCATTCAAGTGTTCATTTTTTAAGTTCTTTTTAGTCTTATAATTTATTCATAATGTCATGGTTTAAATATGTTGAAAACTTAAATTTTTTTAATTCCATGGTTCAAAAAGTGTCAAATTTTAAGGTTTTTCTGAGTTATGATAGTTTATCTTTAATGTTAGGGTTGAAGACAATTAGAATTTTAGGGTTTTTTAGAGTCATGGTATTTTACTTTAATGACATGGATGAAAATCGTTGGAATTTTAAGGTTGGTTTTTGTAGTCTCCTTATTTTATTTTAACGTCATTACTAAAAAAGTTGAAATTGTACCCCACAAAAAAAAAAAAAAAAAAAAAAAAAAAAAAAAAAGTTTTAAATTAAAAATTAAAAATTAAATAAAAAATAATAAAAAATGTTATTCAGCAATCAACACTTTTCGTTCTCAGTGTTTTCTTTTCATTTTTTTAGCACAAAAAAATCATTTTTACTGCCATTTTTTAAAATGTTGAAATTTACCCAGCATTAACACTTTTCATTTTCAGTGTTTTCTTTTCATCTTTTTGGTACAAAAAATTATTTCTACTGCCATTTTAAAAAAAAAGTTGAAAATTTACCCTTAAAAAAACATCGTTCTAGAATACACACTTTTAGTTTTTGGGTTGTTTTTCATGTTTTTTGGGGTTTTTTTTACTAGTGTTCTCATTTTGAGTTACATTTCTCATTTGAAAGTTTACATTTTTATATAAATATTCATATATAAATCAATATAGGTATTTGATCAAAATAAGTAATCTTTGTCACAATATCAATGATATATTGGTATTGAAATAAAATTTATTCAAATATAATAAATGCAAGCTAAAGTTATTTATCATTTAAATGTTTATTTTAAAGTGTTGGAGAGTTTATTGGTTAGTATATATTTTCCTTGCGGGATAAAAGGAACATAACAAATGGTATTCAAATTTATGGGGCAATTTATCTGATAAAGGAAAAGGAATTAATTAAAACACAAATGTAAATCATTGATTTTTTTTATCTATTTAATTTAAAAAATAATAATTAAATATGTGATGGTGTAAAGTGGATATATTACAATGGTCATATTGGAAATAATATACTCAATAGTTGTGTCTTTCATGGGTTAGGGTATGTTAGGAATATATTTAAATGTTGATTTTCTAAACAATATTTGGTTGTTTCAAGAGTCTTGTCGTTTTTCTTATTTTTTTATGTTTTTCATATGTCTTTCAAAAAAATATGAGAAATAAATTTAGCTTATCTTTTTGCATATCGTTCATATTATTATCATGTTAGAATGTAAGACTTTCCTTTGTAATAACATCACCTTGCCGACTGAGGCTAAAAGTTAGGTTCTTTTAGTGATTATTAATTTTTAAGGTTTTGGACAAATATTGCCTCATAAATTCTATATAAGAAAGAGGAATCCCATTGTAATCATCCAAAGTATTTTTCATAATATAACATTTTCTTATTGTGTGTATCTTCATTTACACTCAATTATGTGACTAAACCCTACTTAGGGTTCATGATTCTACCCACATTTGTAATATGGTTATGGTTTCATGATTCAACTCACCTAAATATTTGTAACTTGGTATAACTAGGGTTTCATGATTCGATGTGGATTCAACCCACCTAACTATGTCTAATATGGTATCAAAGTGGGGAGATCCCAATTGCCAATTTTGAGCGTTGATTGAAAAATCTAGAGGTTAACATGTCTAGCAACTAGTCAACAAGGTCAAAATTCCATTCACAAGAATGAAGCTATCCTTTATTTCAATTAGATATTAGCTACTTCATGGAGAAGAATCATGTAATTAATATTTGTAGTTGACATACCTATCATCCACCAAAATGAGTCATTGTTTCCTTAGTCGACTCCTAACCTTTGATCAAGCCATCATATCAAGTATAGGAGTTGTCATTGCAAATTTAGTTCATCCATTGGAGAAAGGAGATATCATTTATCAGGGTGAGGGATCTATGATCTATTATCCCTCATTGTGTAGAAGAGGTGCTATAGTGATAATGGGTGTCAATGTTGCATGTAAAGTAGATTTATGCATCAAGGAATAAAAACATGGGGAGTTTGTGTTGCCTACTACTAGTCATTTATGGATTCACCATAATGTTTATTACCCATTGCATACCTAGTCACTAGTGATGTGCCATATATTGTTGTAGATGTCATTTTATTCCACAAGAGTTTCCCTCCTAAAATTGATAAATCATATGTAGAATTGGTTGTATGAGTCACATTTCTTTTATCTAGTAAATTTCATATAGATTTCAATTTATTCCCAAAGTTTATTATCAGTGGTTTCAAACAAATCAAGTACAAGGAATCTTATATACAAATTCAAAAGGGGTTTCTTAAACATATCATTATTTATGTTTATCCCACTATTTGGGCTTTCAAGTGAAATAAAGTGTAATTTTATTTAGATTTATTCATTTAGGATTTCAAGCACATAAATCACAAAAAAATTCTACTCTCAATTTCCACGCCTAGAAAGTAAAACTTCAAATGCAATTGTTGAACAATAACCTATGGAAAATAGTAAATGTGGATGAGCAATCACCCACATCTAAATAGATTATTTGAATAGTTGTCAATTGGATGTAGCTTAGGTGAATTGGAGAAATGTTGTTATCCTCCCCACCTAGGTTCAATTCCTACGTGTGACATGTTAAGTTCATGACGAGTATATCCTTATAATGGCTTCAAGTCTTGTTGCGGAAAAAGTAGAGAACGCATTTTTTTTCCTTAAGATAGAGTTATTCAAATTCAATATGTTTCCTACAATCATTATTTCTAACCACATAAACAATTTTAAATTTCTCATTATGTCTAACCACATAAACAAACTGAAATTTCTCATTGTGTCTAGCCACATAAATAATTTGAAATTTCTCATTAGAGACCTAGTTGAAGTGAAAGATACTAGGGAAAGAGGATGCCAAATCCATCTGGTTAAATAGTATGTCTTCTAAATACAACAAAGTTGTTTTATTGTTAGTTATATGTCTCAGAAAATTCTAGAAGACATGACTTTATCTCTTAGCTAAAGAAAAGAGAGAAACTACAAGAGATTATCATCCAAAGACTGCACTATACTCAGAGAAGATGATGGAAAAGAGAATTACAAGTAAGAGTGAGATTTAGCATTACAATTATGAAAATACATGTAAAACAACAATTAATTGCAGAACTCATTCCAATGAAATTTTCAAAAACAAAAAGAATTAGCAAGTGCAACTAATACTATTACTTGAGAAGAAGATGAAAAGCCTCAAGAAAATGTGAATAGCCATCAAGAAACCTTGGAAGATAAAACCAAGGATCATAAATAATGTGATTATCTAATTACTTTTTGATTCTGTGCATTATAACAATGGTATCGAAACTATGTATTTGCAACTTCGAATCTAGGTGCTTCTTCCATGCAAAAATCATTCTTCCTCAACTCGAGTGCTCCTCTTTATGTAACGGGGTGATTCATTCTTGCTAAGCAAGTTTTTCCCTCCTTATATTCCAATTTCACGTTGACTGAATTCCTCATAGGTTGGTTCTTTTTCTCTCTCTCCATAGACCACTCACTCTCTCTCATCCACCATCTCACTTTTTGGGCATGTTTCTCACCCATGGGCCATATGTGGGCCAGCAGTACATCCAACATGCAGTGGAAATAAATTGAAAAATTCAAAAATGTTTGATTACAAACAAATTCAAAATTAAAAGTGCAATTCCTTATGCTATCTTGTTAAGTGAAACAATGGTTGTTCCTATTGAAGAAATTGTTATGGCGCGAGTCAGAAGGCATTTAAAAAAAATTGAGCAAATGGAAGAGGGCATATGGCCTAATGTTGTCTTTAATGACATATTGTGCAAAAGAAAGAAGACTTGGATGCAGAAAAATAACAAATGGTTTAGTAAATGGGGTATTTGATTTAACACGTGTACCATAAATAGTAAAGAGATAAAATCTTTTGTTATGGATGATTTCCACAAGCGTACTTTGGATAAGGAGTTAGGTGTTGGGATGTGTTATATTCTTTCCATGACTAGCCCACGTAGTTAACCAGGGGATTAGAAGGGGAACGTAGCTCCCTTTTGATTGCGTCGATTGCGTAGCGAGGGGAGTCACGGGGGGTTTGAAGGGTGCAGGTAACCCCACTCTATGGGGTCCGGGGTAGCACCCCAGAAAATTTTGGTTTTGGACCCTATATTAGGTTGGGGGGACCTACCTATGGTTTTGTGCATGATTTTTCGCACATGGTTTTGGACGCGATGGTTTTTGGTCCATGGTTTTGGACGTGATGGTTTTTGGTCCATGGTATTGGATGCTTCAGCATGTGTAAATATGTATTGTAACATTGAAAGGAACATAAAGAAAAATCAAGCTGGTAGTCCTGGTTTTGGGATCCAGGAGAAAATCTCTATGTATATGTGTTTTGTGTGTTATGCCCTAGCATTGTTTATTTTTTGTGTTTTAGAATTCGTATGCAAGTTATTTTTGTACAGTGTTAAAACCTACACTAGGGGAGAAAGAAAAAGTAGTATATAGAAGTGTTTAATACCACTCATAATCATCAACAAAAAGCGTCCATAGAAGCCAATATTTCTTGGAGAGCCAAAATTATTATTGTTTAGTTAAGGACTAATTCTCATCAACTCTATTGTGAAACAAGGCGCTAGAAAATGCCAAAAGAAGTGTGGGAGGAAAAAATATGTATTTTTTGTTCTTCCGGAAAAGTGGAAACATAAAAGCACTTCATTTTAGAATGTGAGGGCTTCAAAGACAACAGGGAAAGTTATGCAAATATTCTGGTAGCTAGCTCTTGGGATAATCTATTTAGCGAAGTTTTTGTCAAGAATTTGGGAGTGTTTATTGTGAGGCTTCACAGGGTCAAATACATCAACTAGATGAAGAAGCAATCTATTTCATAGGCTATCTTTAGCCTCGTGAATGTTAAAATAATTTTATTTCTTTATTTCTTTTTGTACTGTGATGGGCACCTCAAATCTTAAGTTTCATTGGTATAGGATGGAAAACAATTTTGAGCTTGGATGGTATTATTGGTAGTGTGTGTGGTGTATATATGGTGGGTGGTCACGTGAATGAAATGTAAAGATAGAAATTGTACATGAAACTAAATGTATATTCTTTTCTATATCAGAAAAATAGTCAAGGGATCTAAAAGTAATACTGCACAATAAACAAAGTGGGCAGAAAAATCAGTCAACAACGAACAAGGACTATCCATTTTAGATTCCAAATCCCATGACATTCGGCACAGCAGACCAATTGGGTTAATGTACCTTGTTGTCTTACTTAGAGGCTAGTTGATTTGTTACAATTTTGGTCGCTTTTACATTATTGGTAGATTCTTTGATTGACAGGGAACTAAGAAAGTACACGTAGTGCCGAGAAAATGGCCTTTTGTTGGATTTTTATCACTTGTAATCTCAAAGACACATGCCAATGTAGATTCCTTGGAATTTTATTATGAAGAGAGACATGAACAGACTTTATAGAAGATAGAGAAAGGGCCCAACTATCGGGATTCCATATAACCATGAAATCATCTAATATATTTTTGTTTGCGTCCTCGTGAGAATCGCGGCCATGATCCATATATCCACGTGAATTAACTTCAGGCCATTACTTAGCTCCTTGTAGATGTTGAACAATGCCTTTGTTTGGCTTCTTTGCTCATTATGGATGTTGATGAGGGAGGTAACTACCACCAACTCCTAGTCCAACAGCTGCTACATATCATTAGTGTATGCAATGTGGGTTCCATTTTCGGTAATGTCACTGCTATAGAAGGTTACGTAAATACCATATTCAGGATCTCTCTCCCTCATCAACAATATCTCAAACATCCTGTGGTGTCGTCGTCTGAGATAACTCTAGGTCTATTAGTCATGCCAAAGCATCTAAAATGTTTTGCTGGTTTTTTAAGTTTTGTGGATGACCAATGTTATGAATTATTGAAAACAGGTGCTTTAGCCTTAACAATTACTAAGCTAGATGAAAGGGTTGATATTTGTCTAGTTATAGTTAATTGATTTAAAGTGAATGAATAGAAGAATATTGATGAAATATAACTTTCTAAATATTCAGACAGAATATTTGATTGGCTATAAGCAAAGAATACAGGCAAACAGTGTTTCATGCATAAACAAATATATATACATATTTAAACGAATGCAAATTTGTGTGACAATTAATGGATATATGGGAGTTTATAATAACAGATAGTCTTATAAGCTAGTCCCTAGTTATTGTTGATAACTTCATAAGGGATTTAAGACTAACTAATACTCAGTATAGTCTTACCCAAATCTCTGCATAGAGACTTAAATATATGAAGCAATACATAATGAAATAAGCACATATGAAAACTTACAAGGACACAAAACTATAGAAGGAAAATTTAGAATCGTTTAATTAACTTGGAAAATCTACAACTCGGTTACAATTCTATTCTCAAAGCTCATCCAAGGTTTCAACCCTTAATAACTCAAACGAGGAGTTATTTATACAAAAAGTTCTTGTAGATATTTTCAAAGCAAAATTACAAAAATAGTACAAAACTATAGGAATTTCAAAATTGCTAAGTGCTAGCACTATTCTTTAGGAATCTGTTGATGATGTGGTCCCCAAAATGTTCTCCTCAGCTATCCTTCAATTGTTGATGAAAGTTACTCAATAAATTCACACAAGTGATCCCATCGGCCTTCACTTGGTATGGCAAGATTTACCAATTTTCAGTAAACTTCATCAACATCAGTGTACTTCTCAAAAGTGGGCTTATTTATAAAAAGATGTTTAATCGCATGCTTAATAGTCAAGTCAAAATCTAAAACTTCTAATGCTTGGTTCCATGTAATATGCCCCTTTATGACTACAAAGTTTTCTTTATTAGTTGCTATGGTATAAAGCTTCTGGCAGTGTTCTTCCAAACTTATCAATCTGTCATTTCGGGCCACTAATCCTGGTAGTCCTCTCATATTAATTAAATTAAACTTAAAATGAAACCTTTGGATAGAAGCCTTCAAGGTTTGACACTTAGTTTCTAACTGAGCCATCAGGTTCCTTTCTGCAACAACTTCTTAATCTCCAAGATGGTTTTCGTTCTCTCAAGAATCTCAATCTGCTCCAACTCGGCCCTGGTTTTTGAATATAGAACTTTGATCATGTCTGAAGCCTCACTTGGTTTGTCTTTAAGAAGTTTCTTGACTTCATCAATGGCTACCTGACATCTATTTATGTGTTCCTCCTGCTCAAAAATGATCTGAATGGAAGGCCATACTTCAATTATGGCCTAAGTGATATCTGCCAAAATTCTTTCCTTAGCTTAGGCCAAGGTTTGAGCCATCAATGACAGACTCGGAAACTCTTCAATTCTTCTATTCAACCTGTGTGTTTTTTTCATTTCCTCAACATACAGAGTATCATTCTTTATCTTTTGATCTTCTAGATTTTTAAACTTCGTATGAAGCCTTTCATTCTATTGCTTCTGGTGAATCAACTCCTGTGATATTTTGTTCAAATCCTCTGCTATTGATTTAGATTCCCCTATGGTTGATGTAGATTCCCTTGCTATTCTGCACATTGTAATAGGAATAGCGATGATGGGAGTTATAGCTAACTGAGTAAATTGCTCTTTTTCCTTGAGTAATTTCTAAATTCGCTCCTCCATAACCTTTATCTGTACATTCTGCTCAATTATCAATTTGAGAATTTCTTCATTTTGTTGTTCACTTTCTGTTATCTCCTTGGTCTAGGGGTCCTCTGTAGAAGGAAGTTTCAGTTGCTTCCTCAATGCTGCAATATCTGTGTTCTTCTTCCTGATAATATCTTCAGCAACTTTGACATCAGTAGAGATATCCAATTTTAATTACTAAGTCCTCCAATGACATAACCCTGTTATCCTTAGCTAAAGATCATATTTTCTCAATCTTCAATTGTGTTTGCACATTTGACAGAGCAGTTTTAAGTTTTGACAATGCCATAGCAGTATTAGTCATGGTTGAGAACAGCGTCTCACTAGACTATCTATGCATGTCCATTTGATCAATTGGATGTATCTAATTAGCATCAAAAGAAAATATGTTTTTCTTGTAATCAAAAGAACCTTTAGGAAAAGGCACTTGAGCGTGCATGAAAATCCATTTGCATTCTTCCCTTATCGTTGTCAAATGATGTCAACAACCTGTGTCATGAAGGAGAAGTCTACTTCCAAAACTGTGCATAAACGTTTTCTTTCAAAGCTTCATTATTTTTCTTAATTTCAAGGAAATTAGTGAAGACATTTGACTCCTTTGTTTCACTTGGTCCTGCAGAATGAGTGATATCTAACAAATTTTGTGAAGTAGAAGAAGAAGAAGGATTAGTAATTACAGGTTCTTGTCCCTATGGAAACCTGTGAATCATCCAAATTGATGATGATAGGCTCCTTCTGACCCTAATTAGTAGTAGTAGTAGTAGTAGTAGTAATAGTAGTGCCCTTTGATTCAGTCCTTGATTTCTTTTGATAGTGGATGAATTCCTTTTCTCCAATTGTTGATGATGATGATCCTTCCCTAGGTCTCTTGTCATGCTTAGTTTGAGAAGTAGGAGTCTGAAGAGTAGAAGGAGGTAAAACCTATTCTTCTGCTTCTTGAAGAGTATTCTCTTCCCATTACTCCTGATTTCTGTACTTCTCAATCTCTGGTCTAGGTGTATGATTGTAAGGAGTGGTTTTGAGTTCCACCCTTAATTCTGAAATAATGTTGAATGGGTCATAAGACAAGGTGTAGATGGGATGGAAACCCATCTGTTTAGCATGGCATCTGCTTATAAACCTGTTGATCTAGTGTTACAAATAAATGATCCTACATGTGCCTTTACCTTGAACTGTGATCTCCTCTTCCCTGAGATGAAATGGAGCTCATCCATATTCATCAATTTCCTAATATATTCCACAGAGAAAATTCTCATTGGGACATATTTTGGCAACTTATATGGAGCCAATTCGCAGACATATACTCTGATCTCTATGTAGTTCTGGTAAATATACCAGTCTCCTATTCTAATTTGATCACTGAGGTGGAGGATCCTTTTGATTTATGTATTGATCCTTGGTTCACTCTGACTACTAAGAAGTTGTGCCACCGGGTGAATGAAACAGTCTATGAAGTCTAAAAATATGAACTCAATTGATTTATTTCTAATCAATGAGGACCACTGAGTGACTGCTTGATTTTCTTGTTGATCATCCTACTTGTGAGAAACAATAGGCAACTTGTCTCCCTACTGAAAATTAAACTTATGAAATAGGATAGACGAGTATTTAAACACTCCTACAGTAGTGATTTTCATCAATTTCTCATGCATAGCTTCAACCAAAAATTGTCTGTAGTTATACATGAAGGCAGGCTTGTTTTCTTTAGAAAATATTAACAAATAGGCTAGGATAGCTTCATCTACCCATTGGTCTGACTGGTAGCCTAACAAGCAAGAAATTAGGTAAATTATGTGCTTGGCCCTCTCAGGGAACATAAATGTTGGATAAGGAGGATTCTTTTTGGGGAGCTCAACATCTTCAAGGAGATATATCTCAAAAATATGAGCTCTCTCAAGGAAGGTCATCTTATGATATAGGTCAATTAACGTTGCAATGGAGAAAAATCTAAGGGAGTCATTTGTTGGGATCATAAGCATTGTGTTAATGGTTTCTACAGTGATAGTTATCATAATGTCTCCATTCTAAGCAACCATTTTTCTCTATAAAGGATTATACTTGGATTGGCACCAGATAACTAAATGAGGAAAGGAATAAGTCAAAGGAAACATATACAAAGGTAGATGGGATTCCCACAAGTTTATTTCATCTTCAGAGTCAAATTATGTCTACTTCAGCCAATTATGCAATTCAAACATGTCGAATTCACATTTAGTATCTGTAATTTTGAAATATTGATCAGCCAATGGGATATGGTCCAGGTCTAAGGCATCTGATGCCTTTGGGGTTTCTTGTGTTGTAGAGGAACCGGCAAAAGGTTTTTCTTTCTTCTTTGGAGCCATGCTATCAGAACTGTAATGGTGGATGGTAGAGAAGTTGTAGAGGAACTATTCAAAGGACGCTTACTGTTGTAGGCTTGACTCAGCCAAGAGTCTGTAGAACATAGCAGTAAATAGAACAGTGAAGGAAAACAGTGCAAGAGCAGTTGAATAAAGGTTGATGTAACAAGGGAAAATAATATTTAAAAGTGGATTAAAGCTACCATTACAGTAGAGTCGTTGTTTATCAACTAATTAGGAATTTAATGCAGCAACGAGAGGCAAAATTAACAATGGAAGGCAATAAATGGTGGAAATGAATAGGTGGTAACAGGTGAGGGAACGTGGTGTGGAGTGGTTGGAGGTGGATGGCACGAGAGATGTGATCGTTAGCACGGTATCGGGAAGCGCAGGAAGTGTGATGGTAGATTTCGGAGGGGGGGTAGTGGTAAGGTATGGAGCGAGGTAGGTGCGAAGTGAAGGGATGGAGACATGTATGTGAGGGGCCCGCATGGGAAAAACCATTTTTCGCAACCCCCTTATCGTTATCTCATTTCATGGTGAGGGGCTGCAAAGAGGCTTCTCCGTCATTGATCTGGACGGGGAGGCGAATCACCGTCAAATATTGATTGACGTTTATCGCTTGCCGACAAACCCTTTTTGTCGTATTTTACTTTGGCTAAAATCGTATAAACATGTTTATTTACAAATAATTAATCATCTTTTAACAAGATAATTAAACACTAATTAGAAAGTAATCTATTTTTGGCATGTATAGACGAGTAGCCCTTATTTAATTATTTCGCTAACTTAATCCTAATCTAATATAACTTAGGCCAATTTTTGAGCATATAAGGCCTTTAATTTGTCCTAACCTATCCTAATTTCTAATGTTCAACCAAGATTAAATTGTTTGGTTGAACTTATTCTCTAATCTAGAACAAAAATTTAAATGATTTTATCAAGATTAAACAGTTTGATTCATATCAGAAGAAAAGGTTGTGGCATAAAAACAAGTTGCACGCAGACCTTTATTTATTACAAATGGAATTTATTCATGAAGTGGCATTTAAACAAGCACACTTATACAAAAAAAATTATTTTCTTTTGATGGGGTTCTATTTCATCCCTTTTTTTATTTTCTATATTTTCATATTTCCATTTTTTCTTTATTTTTTCATACCCTCTTTTATAAAATAAAAACTAACTCGTCAAAAATAAAGCATGTTACAACATCAGCCCCAACTAGGGACTGCTTCCTCTTGCATGTTGCAAAGAACTTGCAGATCCATGTGCCTTCTCCTCAGGCTAATGGGATCTCTGTTAAAACAAATACACACTGCATGTACAATAAAACTCTCTGGTATAGTACAATGGTGAATGAATGGAAACCTCTCAATACTAAATATAGTGCTTCAAGTACTTCCCATTGATATGCAATGAAGAATACTCTCCCTCCAAATTCTGCAGAATGAAAGTGTTATTACCCTTGACCTCAGCAATGCTAAAATGTCCCAACCAAAGGTTTTGAAACTTGCCATGTTTCCCTTTGTCTTCTCTCCTAGCATCCCATCTCAGTACCAAATCACTTTGTCTAAAATCTGTTTCCCTAGCTTTCCTATCAAATAAGTTTTTCATTTTACTCTGGTATTTCTTAATCTTGTAATGTCCTTCATCTCTATTCTCATTCAATTCTATGATATGATTTATTCTTCAAGAGAAGTCATTAGGCTCTTCATTTGACTCTTGCAAAAACTTCATAACAAGAAAAGCTAAATGTGTGGGAAATATAGCTTATTTTCCATAAACAAGCTGAAAAGGGGATTTACCTGTTGATCTTTTCGGTGAAATCATGTTGGCCCAAAGTGCATAAATAAGATGATTGTCCCAACTCCTTTTATGATCTTCCAATGTTTTCTTTATCACTTTAACCAAACTTTTATTTGGGGACTCTTCCAGTCCATTTCCTTGTGGATAATATGGTGTAGAATGATGCAACAAGATCTGATATCTTTTACATAACTCAATCATCTTAGTATTGTTGAATGCATGTGCATTGTCTATCACTATTTGTTGGGGGCATCCAATCTAGACACAATATATTCTTCAATAAACTTGACAACAACAGTATCAGTTGCATTTCTGAATGGCATGGATTCTAACCATTTGGTAAATTAGTCTGTAGTAGTCAATATCCATGTATGTTGACTACTTGATGGAGGATTAATTTCACCAATTAAATTCAATCACAATTGAAGGAATGATGCCTAGACTAGTACCGGAACCAATGAAAGAGCTACTAATCTCTACTTTCCAGCAAACATTTGACACGGTGTACAGCTCCTAACCTTTGCTCCCCCATGTGCAAACAAAGTAGGCTAATAAAACCCTACCCCTTAAGATCTTATAAGTTATGGCCCTCCAAGCATGGTGCCCTCCATAAATTCTTGCATGAATAATCATCAATTGTCCCTTCTATTTCATTCTCTGTTAGGAAAAGTAAAAGGATATTAAGAGGATCCTTCCAATATAAATTTTCATTCACAATACAGTACTTTACAGCCTTCAACTTCATTTTTTTACATTGATTTCTGCTAAATTCAGCTGGACATTCAAATTCTCTTAGAAATTTCACAATGTCAAAGTACTAATTTGATAACAAAAAATTTTCATCAATGCGAATCAGAATTAACTGATATGATGCAGAAGGTTCTTGTGGATTCTCTTTTATTTGGATTTCATAAGGTTCTTATGGATTCTCCTATGTGGGGGTTGCAGAAGGTTCTTGTGTATTCTTCTCAATTGGGCTCTTAGAAGGTTCTTGTGGATTCTTCTGTGTGGGGATTGCAGAAGGTTTTTGTGTATTCTTCTCAACTGATATTTCAAAAACAGAATTTATTCCTAAGATCTTGCAATTGGATTCAACAAGGAGCTTGGTCCGGCCTTGACCTTTTACCAGTTTGGTAGTCTTGATGATGAGATCATACTCTAAAATTTTAGTTATCCATCTCCCTCTCCTTCCATCAGTGTCATGTTGAGTTAAGACAGTTTAGACAGCACTATTGGGTACATAGGAAATGATAGAAGAGTTGAGGAGATAGACTCTAAAGGCTTTCAAATCTTGAACTGAAGAGTAGGCTTGTTTTTCAATGATTTAATACTTTAGCTCAACATCTCTCATAACCTTGCTAAAAAAGGAAATAGGTTGTTCATCTCCATCTTAGTTCTTTTGCAAAAGAACAACATCTAATGTAGTTTCAGAATCAAAAGAAAGGACACTAAAAGGTTTAGAGTAATCTGGGCTAGCTAAGATGGGGGCTTCTCTGCAATGGCCTTTTTAATCTGATCAAATGCATACCTATCAAGAACATTCCATTTCACTTCATGGTTCTTTTTCAACATATCAGTTATGTCCTTAACTATTTCAGCATTGTTAGGGATAAATCTTCTTAAAATTTTAATTTTTCCAAGGAAAGCTTGAACTTCCTTCTTGTTCCTTGGTAATATGAGTGCCTGAATTGTTGAGACTCTTTTAGGATCAATGACTACTCCTTATTAAGAAATGATGTGGTTGAGCAGTTTTCCTTCTTGGAGTGCAAACAAAGACTTCTTGGGATTTAGAGAAATCCCAGATTTTTTGCACCTGTCAAAAACCTTTCTCAAATGCTTCAAATGCTTTTCATCGGAATTGGGAAAAAAAGTTAAATCATCTAAATAATTAACAACAAATTTGTTGGTCTTACCTACAAATGCTAGGTCCATAACACGTTGAAATGTGGCTCCAGCATTAGTTAACCCAAAAGGCATAGAGGCATACATGAATGTGCCCCATGGAGTAGTAAATGCAGTTTTTTCTCTATCCTTTGGACTAACCATAATCTGATTATATCCATAAAATCCATCTAACATGGAAATTATATGGGCTCCTGAAACTTTTTGAAGTAATTGATCCATCTTAGGTAATGGATAATTGTCCTTCAGGGAAGATTTATTCAAATTCCTAAAATCCATATATAATATAATTTCACCATTCTTTTTTCTCACTAGAACTAGATTGGCTACCCAATCTAAATATCTTAATGGAAGTATTATTTTAGCATCCAGTAGCTTCTTTAGTTCTTTTTCAATTACAAAAAGGAAGGACAGGATTAATTCTCCTCAATTTTTATTTGAAAGGTTTTGCCTTTGGTTTTAATGGAATTTTTTGTTCAATAAGAGATGTATCATATGTTTTTAATGCGTTATAAGACCAAGCAAAAACATCTTTGTAGGCTTTAAGGAGGGTTAAATATTTTTCTTTAGCTTCCATTGACAGAGATGCAAAAATTTTAACATTTCTGATCTCTTCAAAACTTCCAATGTTATAAATTTCAATATTTTCCTCATGTGAATCAAAAAGTGGATTTTTGGGAACATCATTATGATCAAAGAGATTCTCAAGGGGGATTAAGAGTTGGATAATGCTATCGTCAGCAATTTTAGAATCAAATTGTAGTGTTTGATTTTTGTTGTCAATTTCAAGATTATCAAGTGGTTCTTCCTCAACTTGCATGTTTGAGAATTCATCAATGACTTGAAAAAAGGATTTTAGTTGCTTGTCATCATCAAAGATTTGCTAGTGCTTAAGATTTTCATGAATAGATGGTCTATACTGGACTTGAATTTGATACTGGACAAGCATTTTACCAGGGATTTTAAAGGAACTTGCAGAAACAGCCAAGGAATCGGCATGCATGTTTTGATCTCTAGGAATAGCAATAGTATTGAATGATGAAAAGAAATTTTCAATTGAATCCCAAATTTCATTCCTATAAGATCTTAGTCTGGGGTTCTTAGTTTGATACTAATTCCTAACTTGTTTGACAATAAGTTCAGAATCACTGTATACACATAAGTTTTGCGCCTTAAGAATTCTTGCTAACTCCAATCCTAGCAAAAAAGCTTCATACTCTGCTACATTATTAGTTACATCAAATTCAAGTTTGTATGATTGGGTAATGTTTTCTTTATCTGGTGAAATTAATACAATTCCAGCTCCTGCTCCTTCCTTTGAGCAATAACCATCAAAGTACATTTTCCAAATATCAGTTTCAACAGCTTTAGGTTAATCAACAATATCTTCAATAGTAAGTTGAGTATTTTGTGAATTGTTTATAGATAGCTCAAAACACCCAAAGTCTTGGTCAACAACATAAATAGGAATATTCCTAGCTTGAACAGATCTACAAACAGTGTTCATAAATCTAACTTCTCTATATAGCCTGAGATGCTCACCCCCATAAACTGGAATAGTGGCATAAGGCATATCCATTTGTAACTTTCCCCTAACTTAGCACAGCAAGAACTTGACAGTAGCATGCCAAATTTTGGAGGGATTTCAGTGACTACTATGTCTAAAACCACACTTTTGACAAGGATATGAGCTAGGGTAACCACCAAATATTTAATGAGTCTAAGACAAGGAAATTTCTTGGAGTCAAAAGTGTAAAGATCATGGTAAGTTCTAGTGACTTCTAATTGCAGTTGGTTCATGATCACTTTAGGCATTAGATTATGGGAAGACCCAAAATCTAGCATAAAGTTATATAGCAAGAAATCATGAATTTTCAGAGTCACATAAAACGGTGGTACATTCTCATCTATCATGTCAAAGCTAGGACCAAAAACCACTGAGGTTTTTTCATCCTACAGGCTTATCACATCCCCTTCAGCATCCACACTGAATGACTGAATCCATTTTGAAACTTGGTTCTTATACCCTGGGTTCTTTGACATTTCAGCTAGGGGAATTGGTATTTTAACTCTTTCTAGTTCTCTTTCAACATTGAAGGTTGTCAAAACAATTTTATCAATTTGACTTGTTTCTCCTGTTTGATTCAATGGTTGAATGATAGTTGTCTGGGTTTCAGTAGATTTGATCTGAGGTTCATTTAGAGTGGAACCTTTTGGAGGTCTACTAGGTCCTGCCCTAGGTCTAATATCATATCTTCTATTTAATTCTCCAATTAGGAATTCAGAGAAGGCCTGATATTTAGAAATTTGATTGTCTTCTTGATTTTGGGAAGACTAATTTGAAGGGTTAGAAACAATATCATTATGTACAGATGAAGAATCAAAATTATTTATATCTTCGAAAATTAGAGGTCCAATGTCATCTGGTTGTTGGTCATCAATCATCAGAGGAGGTTGGATCTGTTGGTCAATGTTAGGCTCTGTAAAATTTGAGTTTGAACGACTCTTCTAAACTGAGTTTGTGGTCTAACAGCAATTTGTTGTATAGTTCTAGGTTGAGTTTCAATCTTAGAAATCCTATTAGAAAGGTTTCTAAGTAATGATGTTATCTCATCTATTTTTTTATCATCGTTTTTGGTCTTTAAGGAAGATCCTTCCTCCTTAGCTTTCATTTTTCTTTCATCCTTTTCAACCTTGGCTTTGAGTTTAGATGAAGATGATATGTTAACCTCAACTTTTATAGCATTGACTTGCATGTCGTGAAGGGTAGGAGATGTCCTTTCCCTCAGCGTGACTACAAATTCATCATCAAAGGCTTTTGAAAACCTAATTTTTGTTGCTGTGGCAGGCGGTCTACAATCAGGAGGCATTTTTGTTAAATTTTATTAAATTGTTTAATGAAATCTGCCACAAGTTCTCCATGGTTCCTTTTAATCTCTTCAAATTCAGTAAGGTAATAAAATGGATCCTTTTTGACACCCCACTGATTCTTGAATATAGTGGTTAATTCATTCCAAGAATGAATTGGATCAACTCTTAGTTGCCTAAACCATATCCTAAAATTTCTCTCTAAAGACTGAACAAATAAATGCATATATACATACTCATGCTCTATATTCATATTATCTGCAAAATATAGAAATGTAGCTAGATGATCTTCTGCAGACAAGCTAGTTTCACTATTAAACATGGGCATGTGTTTCAAATACCCATCAGGAAAATTATTGAGCTGGTTGGGAAGATGTAGGGTAGCATATCTAGCTAGAATTATAGGTTGGAAATCCATATCTAAGGATGAAGAAGAAGATGATTCAGTAGAAGAGGTAGGAGATGATGTAGTAGAGGATGATGAGGAAGGTGGTGAAGCAGTGGGTGAAGATGGAGGTGTAAAAGTGGGAGGAGGAGAATGGGAAAGTGGAGGATGCTTAAAATTTTTCAAAGGTGTTTTAATTACTGAATTTTGAACCTCTATTTCAACATGCTCTTTACTTTCAAATAGTGGGTTTGAATATACTGAGAAGGTTTCTTTGGGTTGGGAAGAAATGGACTGGGATGTATAATGAGTGAGCGAGATAAAATCAGTTGGTTTTAGCTCCAGTAAATGTACATCTAATTCTTCCTCTGACTTGGGTGAATCTGAAAATATTTTAGGGAGTTTGTAAGATTTCAAAGATTGGACTAAGAGAGATAATTGCATAACAACTCCTTTAGATAAAAGTTCTAAAATCATAGGTGTTAGATCAGCTAAATCTAATTGGGATGGAACACGGTTAAAGGGATTAGAAACTGAAATATCTTTAGGTTGTAATGGTACAGAAGAAGAACCAAAATCTTGAAGTCTCCTTCTAAACGAGGCCTCTCTCACCAATATCTCAGGATCAAATAAATGAGATATAATTTGAGAGTCAGAGTGAGATCTAGTATGTTTTGAAGGAGCCATCTTGGTCTAGTGGAGGTGAATGATTTTTAACCTACAATTTCTTTATTCACCTTAAAGAAAAAGTTTTCCAATCATTGTCCTAGGGAAAATAGTTCAATTTTCGCTTCCTGAAAATGATGCCAGTCTGATGTTGTCCTCTGAGATGACTCTAGGTCATTTATTCATGCCAAAGAATCTAAAATGTTTTGTTGGTTTTTTAAGTTTTGTGGATGACCAATTTTATGAATTATTGAAAACAGGTGCTTTAGACTTAACACTTACTAAGCTACATGAAAGGGTTGCCATTTTTCAAGCTATAGTTAATTGATTTAAAGTGAAGGAATAGAAGAATATTGATGAAATATAACTTTCTAAATATTTAGAAAAAATATTTGATTGGTTATAAGCAAAGAATACTGGAAAACAATGTTTCCTGTAGAACAAAATATATTTAAACGAATGCAAATTTGTGTGACAATAAATTGATATAGGGGAGTTTATAATAACAGATAGTCTTATAAGCTAGTCCCTAGTTATTGTTAATAACTTCATAGGGGATTTAAGACTAACTGATACTCAGTATGATCTTACCCATATCTCTGCATAAAGACTTAAATATATGAAAAAATACATAATGAAATAAGCACATATGAAAACTTACAAGGAGACAAAACTATAGAAGGCAAATTCATAATCCTTTCATTAACTTGGAAAATCCCCATCTCAGTTACAATTCTATTCTAAAAGCTCATCCAAGGGTTCAACCCTTAATAACTCGAAGGAGGAGTTATTTATACAAAAAGTTCTTGTAGATATTTTCAAACCAAAATTACAAAAATAGTACAAAACTATAGGAATTTCAAAACTGCTAAGTGTTGGCACTAGTCTTTAGGAATTTCTTGATGATGTGGTCCCAAAAACATGTTGCCGATTTGTCCTTCAGTTGTTGATGAAAGTTACTCAATAACTTCAGACAAGTGATCCCATCGGTCTTCACTTGGTATGGCAAGATTACCAATTTTCTGTAAACTTCATCAACCTCGGTCTACTTCTCAAAAGTGGGCTTATTTACAAAAAGATGTTTAATCTCATGCTTAATAGTCAATTCAAAATCTAAAGCTTCTAATTCTTGTTTCCTTGTAATATTCCCCTTTATGAATACAAAGTTTTCTTTATCAGTTGCTATAATATAAAGCTTCTGGCAGTATTCTTCCAAACTGATCAACCTGTCATTTGGGGCCACTAATCCTGACAGTCCTCTCTGATTAAGTAAATTAAACTTAAAATGAAACCTTTGGACATAAGTCTTCAAGGTTTGACACTTAGTTTCTAACTGAGTCATCAGGTTCTTTTTCTGCAACACCTTCTTGATCTCCCTGATGGTTTTCATTCTATCAATAATCTCAATCTACTCCAACTCGGCCCTGGTTTTTGAATTTAGAACTATGATTATCTCTGAATCCTCACTTAGTTTATCTTTAAGAGTTTGTTTGACTTCATAAATGGCTACCTGACATCTGTTTATGAGTTTCTCCTGCTCAAAAATGATCTGAATGGAAGGCCATACCTCAATTATGGCCTGATTGATATCTGCCCAAATGCTTTCCTTGGCCTAGGCCAAGGTTTGAGCCATCAATGACTAACTCTACAACTCTTCGATTCTTTTCTTCAACCTGTGTGTTTTCTGAATTTCCTCAACATACAAAGTATCAATCTTTATCTTTTGATCTTCCAGATTTTAAACTTCTTATGAAGCCTTTCATTCTCTTGCTTATGATGAATCAACTCTTGTGAGAGTTTGTTCAAATCCTCTATTGTCGATGTAGATTCCCCTATGGCTGATGTAGATTCTCCGGTTGTTCTAGACACTGTAATAGGAATAGATATGATGGGAGCAATAGCTAATTGAGTAAATTTCTCTTTTTTGTTAATTAATTTCACAAATTTTTCCTCCATAGTCTGTATCTGTACATTTTGCTCAATTATCGTTTTGAGCCTTTCTTCCTTTTGTTGTTCATTTTCTGCTATCTCCTTGGTCTGGGGGTCCTTTGTAGAAGGTAGTTTCAGTTACTTCCTCAATGCTGCAATATTTTTGTTCTTCTTCTTGATAATATATTCAGTAGCTTTGACATCAGTAGGGTCATGTCCAATTTTAATTACTAAGTCCTCCAATGAATTAACCATGTTATCCTTAGCTAAAGATCATATTTTCTCAATCTTCAATTGTGACTGCACATTTGGCAGAGCAATTGTAAGTTTTGACAATGCCATAGCAGTATTAGTCATGGTTGAGAACAACATCTCACCAAACTATCTACGCATGTCCATTTGATCAATTGGATGTATCTTATTAGCATCAAAAGAAAATATAGTTTTCTTGTAATCAAAATAACCTTTAGGAAAAGGCACTTGAGCCTACAGAAAATCCATTTGCCTTCTTCCCTTCTCATTGTCAAATGTTGTCAACAACTTGTGTTGTGAAGTAGATGTCTTCTTCCAAAACTTTGCATAAACATATGCTTTCAAAGCTTCATACTTCTGCTTAATTTCAAGGAAATTAGTGAAGACATTTGACTCCTCTGTTTCACTTGGTCCTACAGATTGAGTGATCTCTAACAAATTCTATGAAGTAGAAGAAGAAGGAGTAGTAATTACAGGTTCTATTGTCCCTATGGAAACATGTGAATCATCTAAATTGATGATTATAGGCTCCTTATGACCCTGAGTAGTAATAGTAGTAGTAGTAGTAGGAGTGCCCTTTGATTCAGTCCTTGATTTCTTCTGATAGTGGATGAAATCCTTTTCTCCAATTGTTGATGAGGATGATCCTTCCCTAGGCCTCTTGTCATGCTTAGTTTGAGAAGTAGAAGTCTAAAGAGTAGGAGGAGATAAAACATGTTCTTCTGCTTCTTGAAGAGTATTCTCTTCCTGCTGCTCCTAATTTCTAAACTTCTCAATCTTTGGTCTAGGTGTATGATTGTAAGGAGTGATTTTGAGTTCCACTCGTAAGTCTAAAATAATGTTGAATGGGTCATAAGACCAAGTGAAGCTGGGTTGGAAACCCATCTATTTTAGCATGGCATCTGCCTCTAAAACTATTGATCTAGTGTTACAAATAAATTATCCTACCTGTGCCTTTATTTTGAAATGTGATCTTCTCTTCCCTGAGATGAAATGAAGCTCATCCATATTCATCATTTTCCTAATATATTTGAAAGAGAAAATTCTCATTGGAACATATTTTGGCAACTTATATGAAGCCAATTTGCAACCATATACTCTGATATCTATTTAGTTCTAGTAAAGATACCAGTCTCCTGTTCTAACTTATCACTAAGGTGCAGGATCCTTTTGATTTTTGTACTGATCCTTGGTTCACTCTGACTGCTGAGAAGTTGTGCCACGGGGTGAATCAAACAGTCTATGAAGTCTAAAAATCTAAACTTAGTTGAGTTCTTTCTAATCAATGAGGTCCACCGAGTGGCTACTTGATTTTCTTGTTGATCATCCTGCTTGTGAAAAAAAATAGGCACCCTGTTGTTGTGGCCAGCAACAACCCCCCCCCCCCTTTTTCATTTAACTATCTACCCAAAATACTAAATGAATAAGGGACCCCTAGTATAATTTTGAGAAAAAATCAAATTTTCCTTCTTCAAAATAAAGATACCATCGCAGGCTTAAAAGCAGTCTTTCAAATATTTTCACCTAAGTCTACGATGGGGAAAAGGTCTTTAAGAAATTGCATTAACGCGCAAGGCAACCCAACGTTAAGCCTAACGTCGCGTCGCAATAAGTAGTGTCCATAAGGAAAAACCTCAAAATCTCCCGATCTGCGATAACGCCGATCGCAAGACCGCACATCGCAGAAATGAAATGGCAATACTTAACAAACATCAAACTCCTACGACCCGCGACGTTGCGACCTACGATATTGCGATCACCACGATGACACATTATGCGATCTGGCGATTTGCGATAAGTGCGCCTTGCGATGGCACGATCTTCGATAGAGCATAAAGCGAATCATGAATCATTTAACCGCAAATCTTTCGGGCACGCCATTCAAAGATAGACCACTTACCATAATCTGACTTCAAATCATGTGCTTTTAATGATAGTAAGTGGGTTAGTTGTCAGTTATTTAATGAAATAAAGACGTGTGCTTTGCTGAAGAATTGTTTCACGTAAGGTGGCATATTTAGTATATCGGTTGCATTTAAAACTCTCCCATCACCTTTCTCAATCAGTCATTTCCACCTCGCTTGTAATCTGCAGGAACTAGGAGATAAGAACATTCAAAAATCCGAATGCAGAAGCAAATGGGAAAGAAGAATAATGCCCAAGGCTCCGAGGCAAAGGAAAAGGCAAAGGAGATGGCGCCCTTGTACACAGACACTGCATGCAACAGGGACGCAGGAATTTCAACCTGGGAAGGCATGTATAGGCTGCTGGAGGAGGAAAATCCCAGAGTAATGAAGGCCGATAGCGCCGCGGGATTGCCAAACTCTTCCGAGGTATCCTTAGAAGAGCTGGCTTGTTCATTTCTCCATCGAATAGCAGCTAGACCCAAGATATTGCCGTATACATATATGATCAAATGGATACTCGACAATGCGGAGTTACAAGGCACACAATTCAAGGCTCCAGGGCATGGGCTCATAGGATCATTCGCCACACAAGACCTAAAGCTTATGTATCATCTTCCAGAGCCTCAGACGACCTACAACACGCAATTTGTTTAGAAATTTGCAGCAGAGAACCCAAACCTGGCAAAAACCACTAAAGAATGGACCAGAAGAGAGGAGCCACTAAAAAAGGATAAAAATGGTAAGTATAGCACAAGTTCTCTCACCTCTGCATATTGTTTTGCTGCAGCCATGCTCTGCAGGCTGTTTGGGATGCCAGACATAAATAAATTTTCAGCTGAATGGCTACCACTCATAGAAGCTGCCACAAATGTCGATCTCGTGGATTGGGCCAAAATATTTTCTGATAATTTGTTCACTGTTGTCATGAATTACCGTTCTAAGAGATCCTCGTCACAAAGGGTCTATCCTCCGTTTTATCGGTCTGCTTACATTATGGATTCTATTTGCTATGTATCTAAATTTCCAACTATGGGTTGGAAATGGACTACCCAAGACCCATCGCCTATTCATGTTTACCACAAAGTATTATGGGATTCATAGTTTGCCCCTCACTTCTACCAGATTTTCCATGGGCTCATTTTACCCCTATATAGGATGATGTATGGTGAAGAACCCTCGAGGTGCTCACCCGAGGCGCAAATAGACATCATCCCTGTCGCAAGATGGTTCGGGGAAGAATGGTTCACTTATATCAGAGTGTTTGGGAGCATTGTACCTCCACATGTCCTACCTCTGTATGTCCCCAACAAGCTTTTGGCTAGGGAAATTGCCTATCAGACTTGCTCGGAAGGCAGCCTAACCAAAGACTTAAAAGACAAGAAAAAGGCCATATGGCCTCAGTTTCCTGTAGCTTGTGGGGCCTTCTCATTATTTGATGTAGGACATGCTTTCGCCGAAGTAGGGAATGTGACGTCCCTACAATTATTTAAATTCCCCGCTCGACCTTTTGACCTAAATAATGTTGCCCATGATTTCACTATAAGTGTCAGAATAAAAGTGTTCGCCGGGAAGAAAGATTTATTTGATGACTTGTTTCAAAATAAAAGTTCATTCCAGGAAGTTTTGCGAGAAGCTAAGTCGAGGTTGTCCCTAGACGACCTCGAAATATTTTTGTTATTCAGAGAAAGAAGGCTAGCCAGTGTTCTCTAGAAAAGCTGCGCCTGCTCGCCAGAGAGCCTACTCCCAGTGTCAGCCTCAGCGGAAACTCCAGTTCTTCCAAATCCAAATCTGACGTTGTTCAAGGAACACCTGAATGTTCTAAAAGGTCTGCAAGTGACCAAGGGAAAGTCGGAGAAGCAGCTGGGGATACTGCTCAGTCAAGTGCCATGTCGCAACTGCAAGTTATCGCTTCCTCACCAGGAGATGTCCCTCCTCCCGTCATTACATCGTCGCTCGTCACGACAGAGCTCGATAAATAGTGGGAAAACTTCAACGAGCTAATCGGCCTTGAAGGGCAAGTCCCAAGGACGCCTGTGAGCGATGCGCAGGTAGCACAGGAAATGGTTTCAACCGTGTTCGGTAGTGTCTCAGAAGCGGAGCACAGTCATATCGCTCCGCCTTCTGAGCTTCTACTTAGTGTAGAGGAAATTCCCCCACTGGATGTGTTCTATAGTCCTCAACATAAAGTAGTGGTGAGGAGACAAAGAAAGAAGAGAAAGCTGGAGAATACTCTGTCATAGGACGCTGAACATTTAGACGTCTTATGGAAAGACCTAACGGCAACCCGACAGAAAATCTCATGAAGTTGTCTCAAATTGCAGGAGCATACGCTTCTGCGACTGTCGACAAGGCGTCTGAAGTTCAGCAATTGTTGAGGGAGCAAGAAAACCATATATAGCTACTGCAACAACAGCTGCAACAAGCCAATGCCAATAATGAAGCGTCTAAACAACTCGATAAACTACAAGAAGATTTTCAGCAAATGTGGATAAGCTATCAGAAAAGCCTGGATGAAAAAGGAGAGCAGTTGCAAGCTTTACAAGAAATACATAAGGACGAGCCCAAGCTTTCCGAATTCGTTTCAGAGTCTATTAGTTTAAATGAGCAACTTCTGCAGCAACAGGAAGAGTTGGGACGTAAAATATCGTAGTGGGGTCACTATTGCGAGCTGAGCGACAAACTCACCAATCAAGTGACAGACCTGCGAAGTGACTACGACCAGGTCGACGGACGAGTGACAGAGTATATAGCTTGGCAGAATGGAGAGGAAGGGAAGAGATCAAATGCACCCAGAATAAACGAAAGCCATAAAGAATTTCTCTTTAACAAATGGGACGATCAAATCAAGCAGGCAGAACAGGCGGCAGAGGCAGCGGCGACATAGGCTAGTGTTCTTATAGACTGTGTAAATGAAAATTTACACAGAGCCAACTTAATCACAGAAACCACCCCGGGATACCTACCAAACAAGTCACGAATAGAGGCAGAATGGAAAGAGAGAGCACAGGAAAAGGGAAAGGCGATCCAAGCTTTGAACAGGTTGAATTGGGAGTGCTATTGGGCATACTTAGTCAAGCCACACAGTCAATGGATGACTATGAAATGCATCACAAACTCAGCAGAGA
>APFE030811745.1:59339-89575 GCA_000404065.3 Pinus taeda
GCCACCCCACAGGTATTTGGGTGGTATCGGATAGCCACTACTCAACCGCTTGTGGGGGTGGCCGAGTGGTGGTTATCTGATTTTCAGAATTGGATAGCCACTGGGTGGCCGAGCGGTGGCTATCTGATTCTAAGAATCGGATATCCACCTCAAGGGCGGTCAGGGGGTGGTTATCTGATTTCGAGAATCGAATAGCTACCGCCTGACCGCCGGTGGGGGTGGTTATCCGATTCTCAGTTTCGAATAGCGATCGCCTGACCGTCCATGGGGGTGGCTATCTGATTCTCAGAATCGAATATCCATCACCTGGATGCTCGTGGGAGTGACTATCCAATTCTCGAAATCAAATAGCCATCCCCTAGTTGCCCATGATGGTCGCTATCCAATTCCGAGAATCGAACGACCATCGCAACCGAGCGATAGCTATTCGATTCCAAGAATCGGATAGCCACCGCCCAGCCGCCGGTGGGAGCGTGGCCCTTGGTGGGGGAGCTGCGTGCAAAATATTTTTAAAGTTTTAACGTAAATATATGTTTTAAGTTTTAAATGTGTTTTATTTTTTTAAAATAGAAATAATGTTTTTTTAATGGTTTTTTAAAATCATTATATATATTTTATATTTATATTTTAAATTTAAATTTTAAATTTAAATGCTTTTAGTTTATTATATATATTTTAAATTTAAAATGCTTTTAGTTTTATATATATAATATATATATTATATATATATATATATATTAATTTTAATTGTTTTTTTAGTTTTTTTTTTAATTTGAGTTATTTTTTTTAAGTCTTTTTTTATGTTTTTAATCTTGTTAAAGTTTTTAGATTTATTGGGTTTTTTTTTAATCTAGTTTGTTTTTATTTTTAATTTTTTTTTGTAGTTTTAGTTAATGCTTCTATAAAAAATTTAAAGTGTCAAAATTTGTTAAATTATTTACATTTCATGCATTAGAAAATTTAAAGTCAAACAATAGGTCTTTTAAAAAAAGGGTCTGATGTAGAATCACCACTTTTTTAAATCAGCATGCATATTACTAACATTCTAAAACGTAATGTACATAAAAAATTTAAAGTGCCAAAAATTATGCTTTAAGAAAAATATGTGTGTTCTACATCCCCCTTTTCAAAATCGGGTCACTCTTTTGCTATCTCTGCGAAACGGGTAACAGTATCAGTTCTCGTTTCAAAGTTTACATTGTTTCATCTTTAAACCACCCATTTCAATAGTTTGTGCTCATCTTTAAACCATCGTTAGAGAGAACTTCCATTTTCTAGAAGACATCAACTTCTAGCTAGATCTGAAATTGTTCTATGAATTGCTTTGTTCTAGAGTTGGTGATCAGCCTTAAACCACCATTTAGTAGAAATTTATGGTTTATGCTCTCCATTTGGTTAGTGATCTTCCTTAAACTACAAGATCCAGAAAGTGCATTCATCCAATGATGGTTGTGATCAACTTCCATATTTAAACTCTCTTCTTAGACTCACATACACCCCTTCAGATTAAGGAAGTGAATGTTGGAAATGTAATCATTAGAGATTGCAAGGAAGATGAAAAGTTTCAAGAGAATGTGAATAGCCAATGGAAGTCCAAAATATTTCTTAAAATATGAAATAAAGGGTCATAAATTGATGTAGTAATGTGCATCATATGAATAAGAAATGTGTCACATGCTTATCTAATCACTTCTCACTTTTATGTGTGTTCTAATAGAAGATCCACTAGACATTTAAAACCAGAGCATTGACTTCGTTTAAATTTTGAGAGGTCAATATTTGAAGTCGATAAGTGATGCAAGGATAGCTAGATATTCAAAATTCCATGATGTTTATGGATTAAAGAAACCATATCTCATTGGGGTTATAAGACATGCATGTGGATATTGTATCCAAGATGCATGGGTATTTATGGATCCAAGATCTAGAAATTTGGTATCATACGTTAAAGAGGGTTATGATACATTTCATATGAAAATGGTCACAAAGTATTATGTAAACTTGGAATATAGTTGGAAGACTATATATTTTAGAGGAAATGGGGCTAGTTTGAAGTTATCTTACTGGCTCAGGTATTGTTTTCAAAAAAGCATGGAAGAATGTTTGACTTTATCATTTTATATATAAGAAATGTGTTTCCAATTAGAGTGTGTTTTCTTTTGATGAGTTTCATTTTCAATATTATAAGTCTTATGAGAAGGTGTTAGAATATAAGACATAAGGTTTTGTCATAAAATCACCTTAGTGACTTAATCTCAAATATACATTTTTCAATTATTATTATCTTTTAGATTTTGGATATAAGAGAGGTGAATCCCGTTGTAATCATCCAAAGTATCATAATATAATATTGTCTTATTGTATGTATGTTCTTTTATACTTGTTTATGCGACTAAAACCTAGCTAGGGTTGCATGATTCACCAAATCTAACTATTTCTAATATATTCACCATTTAGACTACCATGCAAGTATGATTTTCAGCTCATACTTTTGTCATCTTGGAAATTTTGAATAAGTTCTATGTTTGAAATGTAATGATATTTTTTTTTAGTCCCTGCCATCTGGCAATGGCCAGGGACTATAGTAATCCATTTGCGATGCTATAGCATTAATTCGGAGCGAATTTAATCGGATTATGGCAGTGTGACCAAAGTTTTTGAATGTCGTTGTGTTTACCATTGTCGTGATAACCAAAGTTTTCGAAAGTGACCGGGTTTGCCTTCTTATTTGGCCTCTTCTCGAGGATGAAGAGGCTGGACCATAGGTTTATCTACCTTTACCATGTTTATTATCTGTGGCGGTCGATGTATTCATATTAATGTTACATGTATGTTAGCATTAGTTCACTAACATTTGTTTGCAGGTTTGTTTGCAGGTTGGCTATACCAGGTTTGTTTGCAGGTTGGCGGCTGTTGTGCATGAGGTGGTGTACGTGTCGATGTAAGGTGGTGCAGGTGTTCTGCCAGGAGTTCCCACCCAGGTATAGTGCAGTGTATTTTAGGCACCGCCTTGATACCTTACCTGCGGGTTAGAACAAGAAGTGTTTATTGAGATCGAGAAATGGCAGACTTCAAGTAAGGCTTCTTGTCAGGAAAGCCAAGCATTCATTGATCAACCAACAACAACAGCTGAGAACCATGGAACACTTGTGAGCTATTAATTTTTAGACATACGATAACCAGGTAAGAAGATTGATTCTAACGTGGGGTTGCTATTTTACTTGTGTTATTTCACGGCCGCATAGCCCTCATCGATTCCACCATAGGAGAAACCATCACCTTCATCTTTTTAATCATCAGCCATGGCTTATGCATAGATATTCCTGTAAGGCAAGCCAAGTATTCATTCATCAACCAACAACAGCAGCTGAGAACCATGGTAATCAGGTAAGAAAGTTGATTCTTTTACTATATTTTTGCATATTGTATTCATGTTTCACAGATCAATACACGATATTCTGTTTTGCTTTCATATGTTCACCCATAACAATCAATGCTTAACGGGGGGTTGCTATTTTACCTGTGTTATTTCACGGCAGCTTTCAAAAATGGCTACCGCATCTGCGCTTTGCTACGATTTGGTGTGGAACTGAAAGCATATATCCGGAATAGGAGTTAGCCGTGCTTATTTTGTCTCTTTCTGATTGAAGCCAGGAATTGAGATATGTGACGTGATTGATTTGTTTTTTTTCAATGCAGCGTTTGTGCCAAAGATAAAACCAAGACGATCTTTTTCCTTTGAAGCACTATGTAGCTTCCAAGAAGCTATGCAGGTTGAACAGGTATGATCTCTCTCAAATTCTCCATCAGTTTCTATCTGCTAAGTAATTTACTTTCAATTATTTGTTCAAAGGTTCTTACATTTATATTTTGTACAATTGGTTGCTGCTAGCTTACCACCTGAATATTCCAAGGAGAATGGATGCACAGTTCCCAGGTTTACAACTTTCAAAATAACTACTATTTATCATCACATATTTCTATACATTAATTTTTTTCTGGAGATAGAAGTTCTCCTCGCTTTCTTGCATATTACGCATCCAAGTGAGGAAGCTGGTATCTTGCCAGTGCCCTATGGATTCCCCCCCTCTTCTTGGTTTTCTGGATGAAGGGCAGTATTAACCACCAGCTGTACTAATGGCTGGTAATCCTGAAGGACTTGGTGGGGCCTCCCTTAGCATTGCATTTTAGCAGAAATGGTTGAACCAACTAAGTTGTCCTTAAGACTGTATATGCATCTAGTTATGCAAATAGAAATCCTTTTATTGACATTATTATGAAGGGCACATTCCCTTATAATTATAGCCCACCGTAGCAAATGAGTTAGCTGTGAGATGTCTTAATATAAATAAAATTTACTTTGGTATCTGATTGTGTATTTTTCTTAATACCTCTGTTTAGCTCCACTACCAATTCTTATTCGACAGAAATGAGCAAAGCAAATTCTACCGAATCCAAGGATAATGTGAATTCTACTGAAGCAAAGGATAATGTGAATCCTACTGAAGCTAAGGATAATGCATATTCTACTGAATCTAAGTATAACATTCAGCTAAAAAGCAGAGTCTGTTAATGTTTTCCTTTTTTATGATATTTATGATTTAGTTTCAGAAGAGATATTAGATTAGTTCAGAATAAATACTACATTAATTAAGGTAAGCCTAGATCATGATTCTCTATAACGTTCAGCTAAAAAGCAGAGTATGTTAATGTTTTCCTTTTTTATGATATTTATGATTTAATTTTAGAAGAGATATTAGATTAGTTCAGAATAAATACCAGAGTCTAGACTCTACAGCGTTGTATAAATAGGAAATTGTTTGTCTGCAATTAACCACAATAAATACTTTGATTTCTAATTGCATGTTTAGCACAACAAGATTTCCATTGGACATCCTATAAAGTACCGCCAATCCATATCAAATTACATTCATTTCTTACAGACGCAAAGGCATCCACCCTAACCAACATCCATAACCCGAAATCACAGCTAGGAACAGAAAAATACGCAGTTGGAACCTGGCTCTGTGAAGGCTAGGAACTCCAGCTTGGTCAGTAAAAAAATTCCGGAGAAGTCGAGCAGCAATAGCGTGAAGTGAACAGCTATGTGAAACCCGCCTGTAACGAAGCCAAGAAAATTGATTACCATTGTTTTCAAACGTAAGGAATTTTAAAAACCCTAACGAATTAACTCAAATATCAGTTTCCTTTCTGTGCTTGAGGATTACACCTGCAAGTGGTCACGAAAACCCTGAGTAAACAGTAAGACTAGATTCTTATTATTTGTAGCATGGTTCTGGCAGTGTTTTGCAGGTCTGGAGAGCCATGTTTCTGGCACAAGTGTTGCAGATTTAGAAAGCCATGGTGGTTCTGGCAGTGTGTTGCGGCTCTGGAGAGCCATGGTTGACCCTCTTTCATAGATCAATTTTCAAAATCGTGTGTTCCTTACTTGGCCTTGTTTCCCACGTTCCGTACAAACAAGTTGTTGTGTACAAACACGTTGTTGCATGCATGTCGATCACATGTCTCCTGTGTAATGTGTCGCCTCGTCGTGAAAGTTACACCTCACGCGAAGTATCGTTGAAATCTTCGGTTGCAATCTTAACCCCAAAAAAACGCTTAAATTATAGTTTATACACTATAAATTTTTATACAATACTATTAAATATTTTGCTAAAAGTATTACATAATTAGCATGAATATATCTTATGGGTATTTGTTACACATTTCATCCTTTTTTGTGGTAAAAGGAATAAATTCAGCAAAAACATACTCACTGTTACGAGCGGCTACGAGCGTAGTTTCATCAGCCCGTGAAAACCTATTGTTGTACCTGGATATTATAATATTATTACTTTGACCGATAGAATCCAATCACGAAATTTATCAAGAAATGAAAATAAGGTGAGTTATCGCACATGGTTAGGTATGATAATGGGCTTCGTAACCCGAGGGATTGAATACTATTAAGATATTTATTTTATTGCGATACAATAGCGCAGCCTTGCTTTTACCGTCGTTCATGCACTTAACTTTGTTTCACTGTTATATAGTCAACGATGATATTTCCAATGACTATATTATTGTTTTGGGATCTCGGTCAGTGGTTTGGATTTTCTGCATGGTCCTACATGAAAGGCTAAGCTGAATCCCAAGGAATACATGGTAGGAGTGGTTAGGTTGGTTACGTAAATAATGTTAAAAATAAAACGGGTTTCGATGTTTGAAAGGAAGAGATAGATGTCACATGTTTTGCTCAGTTTAGGAATTATAAAGGTACGACCTTCTTGGTGAAGAAACCAGTGCAGTGAGGGCGCTGACTACTAATTTTAGAGTTCAGTTTTGTGTTGCATAGTGGCTATTGGCTATCTCAGCTTTCCAATTTCAGCACTTTAGCTTTTCAGTAACAGAGCTGTATTGTTAATTTGTTTCTCATTTGTTTCTCCTGTCGCATACATTCAAACTACTTACATCATAGTTGACTTAGTAACAACTGTAGCCCATAATTAATTTAGTAACAATGGTCAATTGATCTGGATATTATTAGTAAGCGCATCATTACAAGCTTCTATAATGTACACATCATTGATTACGCAAAATACATTAGCTCAAACACTCGTATTAACTAAGCACTACTAGTATAAGGTGTTATGTTATGTGAGTTATAAGCTCTATTGCATATTACTAGTACCCGTGTAAGTATTGGTAATTAAAGAGCTTGATCAATACTGCTTCATAGAATTGTTGTAAGCTATTACGATTAACTTGAACTAAGAGCTTGAACAGCCCATGTAACTTGTATTTCCATGATAGCTATGACTAAGCTCGTCTTACTGTAACACATCACATATTATGCAGGCTGAACTTAATGTAGGGACTTGCTGCCTCGCAGCATCCCTAGTTTAATTTCAATTTGAGATAGGCCCTCGATGATTAGTTTATTGCTAAGACTTATAATTCATATAATGAATATCACTTTTAGAGTCTTACCAAAGTAGTTCATATAATGAATATCCAAAACAAATAAGATGACGATGAGAAATCCATATAAAATAAATATATTTTATTGAATATATAATATGAAAACATATTATAGTAAGACATGGCATTATGCCTAAATATACATTGAGTGGTGATCACCTACTTGAATAGACATGTCTTTTAGACATCTAACCATTGGTTATTTAATATTTTGTATTGTGATTATTATTATTACAAGTGCATTTATATCTATCACATTGCCTTTTTCAAAGATGTTTTGTTTTCAAAGCATAATCTAGAAAGACTATATCATTATTCTTGCTTGTAATGCTTTCTCTTCGTGTTATGTTTTTAATGTTGTCATGGTTGAAAAAAGCTAAATGAATGGTTATTTGAAAGCACAAAGTTTTCATGGGTGAAAGGGTTACTTTATTTTAATACAATTTTCTACAAAAATTGGTGTAATATTTTATTAGAGTAAAAAATTGTTGAACAAAGCTCTATGCCATTTCTAAAGTGAAAAGGATGCAATATTTTAACTTTGTCTCCATATCAAACTAAACACGTTATAAGTAAGTTATATGTTTAATATAATAATGGGTGTTCATTAGCTAAGGCCTAATTGGTTGTAATGATTAAAAATCAATAGATTTAGCAATATAATCACATAGTTGGGAGCCTAAGTATAAAGGCATCATCATTCAAAAGTTAAGTTTTTATAATAAGGTTGAGATAAATGATATCTTGTCAAAGGAAAAAAAAAAAAAAAAGTAATAAGAGGATGTCATAATGATAATTTGCAAACAAATCAAGAGTTCGAATTCAATTGTTATTTTAGAAATACATGCACATCTAGTTGTTAATTTAGAAGGGGGGTGCATGCTTATGCAATCCAATCACATATTCGAAAAGATACTTGCATGATTATGGACTACTAGTTTTAACAGTGAAAAAAAAACACAAGCCTTAAGTTGGATCATGTTTAAAACATCTATATTAGCCTAGACAGACATCTTTTTGAAATAAAATGGGTTCACTTTGAAATGTTTAACAATGGAGTTCACCTTTAGCACAATTTAATGCTCCAAGGAGAGTTGTATTAATATTCACTATGTGATGTCCAAAGTAGTTTGTGAAACATCTATATTGGAATTTACCATGTAACATTGTCACTATCTATGAAATATGGTAACATCAATATTTATTATGCAATGAGGTGGATAGTTGTAAGACAACCAATCAATATTCACCATGTGATGCGACGAATAGTTGTCCAGTGAAACTATATCAATATTAACTATAAGATGTAGTAGGTCACTATGTCAAACAACAATATCAATATTTACCATAAAATGTGGGGCCTCACTATGTGAAGAAACTACATCAACATTTACTATGAGATGTGATGACCACTTGGGTGAAGTAATGTTTCCATATAGATCATGAGATGAAACTAGTAGAGATATGACATTTTATTAATATTTATCATGAGATGCAGTGGCTAGATGCAAGATATAATGATATTGATATTTACCATAAGTTGTGGTAGCAATCTCTATGATGTAACTATATGATATTTACCATGAAATGAGGAACCTAATGTTAATTTTTAGGGTTAGATTGTTCTTTGTTGTTGATAATTGAATTTACAAACTTTTTCATCATTTACATATTGTATTCACCCCATAACATCATAACATCAGTAGCAATTATGTAGAAAGAAAAATAACATCAACAGTGTAGCGGAACAGTAAATATCAATATAAGAAAAGCATACACAATAGAGACACTAGGAGTTAGGTCAGAGACCATGGAAAAACCCCACAAAGGGGGACAACCCAACTAGATTCTTCTTTTATTAGATATTCATAAATTGTTCCACTAAGATACAAAGTACATCCATAGTGAGATACATCATTACAAAAGGCGTCCAATGGCCAATCCAAGTCAGTTCACAACTCTGATTGTGAACCGACTTCCAATAACCCAACGAGTCCAAGGAAGCTTCTGCCATATCATAGTCACAAGAATTAACATCCCTTCCATAAGGAACATTATGAGTTGACATACATCCATGTCCATATACTACCACTGTCATAATGAAAGATAAAGGTTACACACATAGCTACCGTCCATATTAACATCAAGTTCACTTTTATAGCCATATTATTGTAGTGATAGTGCTATGTATGATATATCAAAATATATTTCTTCATCAAAGGAGCCTGATCACTATCTTTCATTGATATACTTAAAAGTCGCAGTTTTCCGGGGTAATGTCACAGTCTTTCTTCATGGTCATTGTTTTGATATAAGGTCATTGTATATACATATTTAAGTCATGATTATGCAACTAAATCATTGTCATATCAAAAAATTCACAGCCATAATTGGACCCAAGTTCAGAAAGGGTAACTGCTATTGTTATGTATATATCATTGACACATTTCCAAGGCTCAGTCATATACATAGGTTTAATGTCATTGTAGTATTACAGTTTACAGTCAACTTAGGTCACGGCTCACTATCATCAATGGTTATATTGGCCACTGACTACAATCCATAGAGAACATATATATGCCGTTGATCAAGAGAGAAAACATATATTGTACAGAGTATAGGAGCGATGTTATAGATATTAAGTGAGTAACTATATCTTACCATAGAGTAATGCTAACCTCTGAACATAATCAAGGCATACCATAGAGTGATTTCTTATCATGTAACGATGTGGACTAATATATATAATTGTGCCAAATAATGATGCCAACGATGTCGTTGAGCATAAAAGTGAAACCACGTACAACGATTCCTTTGATGCCTTAGTTATAATAATTTTGATACCTCTACTCTATTGTGATGCCTTTGTAATATGATACGCACCACTAAGACAAGTAGTGAACCTTAGATAGTAGTGATGCCATTGTAACTCACCATATTAAGTTGTCATATGAATAAAACCTCCAAAACGATGCCAGAGATAATTGTGAGCTATGAAGTGAGCCATACATAATTGTGTTCCATTACTATAATAAGAGCCTCAAATTTTAGAAATCTGAATTCACCAAAAGTGCAAACCACATTGTGTGACATTATGATTATAAACCGTAGAAAAAATATGCTAGTTATTGTAGGTTGTGATGTGAGTTGTGATGATAGAGATCATTCAGACCTTAGCGAATTATGTGAACCTTTGAAAGTGTACGAACTTACCAAACGATCTTGACTTGATATGATTTGATACACCTTAATGTGTTGATAGGTGGTTTTCATTGATGTCAACCCAAGCAGCACTAGGAAATGCCTTGCTTTTTTTATGAATATGACATGGTAATTCAAGATTCTTTGAGTCAAAATCATTTCAGTTTGATTCTTCTTGGAAAAATGTTTCTGGTGGTATGTTGCACGCCACATAGTTCTTCATGAATTAAAATATATTCAAGTTTAAAGTTGAAGACCCCAGTTAGTGGGCTAAAACCCCATGGGGTGGTGACATGGCATTTGA
Organism: Pinus taeda; assembly: GCA_000404065.3. Taxonomy (NCBI): domain Eukaryota; kingdom Viridiplantae; phylum Streptophyta; class Pinopsida; order Pinales; family Pinaceae; genus Pinus; species Pinus taeda. The sequence goes on from APFE030811745.1 coordinate 69,826, forward strand.
TCAAAGGTTAGTTTTCTATTAACATCAAGTTTAAGGGTTTTATCAAGATCTATGGAGCAATAACTTTGTGGAGTGAATCAAAATGTTTTGCATCTACAAAGAGGTATCTTTCATCAATAGAAAAGCCCAATCCATTTACCAAAACCCTATCGGTCTTCTTACTTGGGTCTCAAGGCAGATAAAAGTTAAAATATCAAGGTAAAAGGTCCTCCAATGGTCCACTATTGAAAGCCCTCTTTACTCAAAAGATCATCTATAAAAAGAGACTTTGATATATCTAGAAAGAATGCACCTATAATGAATGATCTTTGGTAAATGAGATATGAAATTTATTTAACCTCACGTGTAACTAGAGACAAATCTGAAGGAAGGGTTTTGATAACTAAGTTTTGAATGAGTTCGAGTTTTAAGTGAATATCTTCATTGGTAGCTAGGAGAGCGAAGTTTTTTAGTAACAAAAATTGCAGAGCAGCAAGAGTCACATTACACATCCTCTACTCCTACAACTTAGGTCCTGTAACTAGCATTTAACAGAAGTTAATGCAAGGGTTTTATTTCTATTTTGGGGGCTTTTAGGGATTCGTATGGGAATTTTACTATGTTGTAGGTAGAAGAGCATGGGTTTCGACCCTCATTAGGGCAACAACTACAAGAAAACAAGGATTTGGCTTCAGTATCCCTTGCATCTATTTCTCAGACATCATTGAGGTTGTACAAGACCAATTTAAGCTCTAAAGGGCATGTGAGTTTATTCTATGCAAGAATTTAAGGATATGCAATTTTATTTGCAAGATTTGTAGGATAAAAGACTTCTCACTAGTCCAAGTTTTGGCTTTGAGTATCATATAGTATTTCAAAGAGTGTGGATCATATGGAAAACAATATTTAACACAGGGATCAAACCCTGCGACCTAATATCCATATGAAGGTTGACTTTCGTGGAGTAATTTGAGCACAAGCCAGAATCAAAGGTATGATCCCATCTTTGAGGTTTGTTGTCATGAGGATATACTTGAGTTTGTTGATCAATAAAACTATTATGGAATTAGTACAACAATGGCTCTCAAGAGTGGAAGTATTCATACTAATGTTTCAGCTGACTTGTGAAGCTTCAAGGACCTCAACCCATCACAGTGATAAATATTCTCATATCTAGATTTAATTGAAAACTAAATCATCACAGAACAGAGGTTTATAAATTGATTATACAATCACGTCATTGCATAAAAGTCAAAACACCTTAATTATCTAGAGAAAAGGTTGGACTTCTTCTTTGAAACAATGGAACAGTAAAGGCTCAAGCATTGTTTGAACTTGCAACAATTAGAAAAGCATCTGCAATGACTTTTTATTAATAGTAGGTATTGACAAACTTTGGCTCCATTCAAAGTATCAAATTTCCAAAGGCATACTAGAAAGAGAAGTGATCTCAATGAAGGCAATAAGAGTAGTGTTGAGAATCACTTCCAGTTTGGTTATACAGTGGGTGAAGTTTTGATAAAATTTTGACACCTCAAGAAAGGACATCTACAATAGTGACATCATCTACAATTACAAGCGTGTTCAGACATCTTGCAAGAAATCTGGATCTTGGTTTTCATCATAAGTAGTGTTGGCAGCAAAAGGTTTACTTCCAAGGCATCAAGTCATTATCAAGGGCAGAGATGACAGAAAGGAAAATAAATCTCTATAGTCATGGTTACATCATCAAAAGATAGAACACATCCATTTCACAACATTGAAGGAAAAAGCAGATACATCGGTTTCATCATCAACACATGTCATTGTACAAATTGTTGTATATTATTCAAGTTTTGTAAATTTTGTAAAGGAATTGTACTATTGTACATATCATTTGGTTTTGGTACAAGGGTTAGGTCTATAGTTGGGACAATGTTTTTTCTTCCTAGGGTTTTTTAATTCAAGGGTACTTGAGTCTAGATTTTTTGGTTGATCAAAACAAATCATTGTATATCATTGTAAGTGGACCATTATCTCTAGTACAAGAGTCCACAATTTCTTATATTTAATTTTTGTCCTTTTAGGTTGGTAGGGTGGTGCAAGGGAGGTGGTTGAAGTCACTTTTAGGTGGGTTCCTAAAAACACTCCAGGGTGGTAGGGTGGTGCTAGCACAAGTTGGTGCTTGTCGGGGTGTTGGTGCATCCATTTAGTGGATTGTTAATAAAACCTTAGGGCGTTGGGCATCCTTCCAGTGGGTGCCAGAGAAGAATGATTTTCTAGAGTTATAGGGATTTATAGCTTTATTTTCATTTGGGTTGAAGATTTAAAGAACTTATTAGAAAAGCGTTCGATGGTTTTTTACCCGGAGGGGGTTTTCCACCTAAAATGATTGTGTTCATTGTTTGTTGTTTATTTACTATTTTAAATATTGTTGAAGACTAACTAATACTCCGAAAATATTAATAAGTTACTAATTGCTAAGAAATATTGATTCACCCCCCTCTCAATATTTCCAACAATTGGTATCAGAGCAGGTTCCTTCAATTAGCAGTTTAACAACTGGAAGGAGATCATGGAGTGGTATAAGCCAACTTTCCATGTATTAAATGGAAACAACTATGCATTATGGGTGGTGGGCTCTAGTATTGCAGCAATAATGCTGCAACTCCTGCGACTCCCTTCTTTCCTTTTATCAACCCGGTAGTTCGTAACAAACTTGGAAGCGACAGTGTTGTATGCACAAGTACTGGCTCTTGCCGCAGCTGGCACAAGTCCGCTAGGAGCTTAAGCCAACTTCTATGAGCTCTAAGAAGAAGTTGTTTAACTGATGGATGGAAGCTAACTCAAAGGAAGCTAATCTACTTGCTGAAAGGAAACACAAACCCTAGCAAACCCTAATTTTACCAGCTAGCCCTACTGATGCAAGAAAGAGATGCAAGCTACTGGGAGAGATGCCATTGACTTCTAAGAAGGTAAAATGCATTTGTCTAAGCTACTTCTATGGTAAAATCTGAAGAAAACATCTTTTTGTATTTTTGAATAAGTTGTCTGAATTATCATGCATGTGATTTAACTGTTTTTTACTGTGCAGAGGTGGATTGGTGAGAGGAAATGTGGAGGTCAGGAAGGTTCAGAGAGGGCCTAAGGGGTCCCTAACACCCTTCCATAGAGTTTCACAGATTTCGGTTATCAAGAAACCGCTTTCGTGAGCTTCTACAGGAAGTCTGCAGGGGTTCTACAGGATGTTCTGGAATTTCTACAGGATGTCTGTAATTTTCTACAGGATGTTCAGAAATGGGATTTTGGAGGATGGATGGAGGAAGAAAGATGAAGGAGTGGGTATGGAGGTGAGATAAGGGTGTTAGGAGATCCAGGACTTGGGGAATGGAGCTAAGGATTGGCGAGGATGGTTGGATCTGTTCAAGGAGGAGTGGAGCAATGTTGCACAAAAATATGGGAATTAGGGCAAAGTGAGCAAATGAAAAACGTGAGGCAATAATCCAGGTTGGAGGATGGAGCAGATGGTATTGATGGAGTACAGACAGATAAAGATGTACTACAGGTGCTCTACAAGTTATTTTTCAAACTAAACAAATAAAGACTTGGAAATCAAGGATCTAATTACTTTGACCTAACCTGACCTAGATAACAGCAATGAAAATGAACATAAGTCTATTTGCAACAGTTTCATGTGAAGTAACTATGAAACTAAGCAATCATGAACCTAAGGATGCAACCTCAATTGATATCAACTTTGGCAAATTAAAATCTAAAGCTAATAATTGCATGGCGAAGCAAAGATAGTGTTTTTGTTGGCAGCAAGATCACCTTTGTCCCAGCTCACGATCCCACTGAAGGAGAGGTGAGATTAGAGGTGCTTGATGGCCTTTTTCTGAAGATCTTCCCTGTTATTAACTTATCAACTCAATCTAAACATGAAAAACCTTTCTAATCATCAACCATAATCTATGTAACTAAGCAAGATTCTAATCTACTTAACAGAAATTATTTTACAAAGACATGAAAACGAATAACAATACACAAAGGAAGCCTTGGCACTTGGGTTGGGCCCAACCCCAAGAGCTACAGGCTCCTAAGAAAACTCATAAATGATGCCAAATAAATTTGCTTCCCATTACTCAAAAATAACCATGTTCACAAGAAAGTTATACAACAGCAGCTACAAAATCAGCTGAGAAAATAACAGCACTCTAGTGCAAAATACAACAGTCCAAGAAGTAACATACGAAGGCTGAAAGCCTTCCTATTTATGCACTACGAGGGGCCTCAGCAACCCTCCTTAACTCAAGGGGCTCGGCTGTTCAAATTACCAGTAAACGGGTCACTTTTCACAAAGCTGCTTGGTTGTCTTTAGGATTCGTTTTGGTGGCCTGCTGAGCTCCAAGTTGAGGGTGGAGATTTCGAGGAAGGGACATTTAATGCAAGAGACACCCTTCCTACAAATCCTCACCCTTGTTCCTTCATGCTTGGTTGTCATCTGGCTCATGATTGTTTGGCTTTGTTCCAAAATTTGTCCAAAAACCTGAAATAACAACGTGTTAGCCTCCTTGGTCAAGTGACTATCCTTATTCGTTCAACTAACATAAATATACTCAAAAAACATGCATAAACTATGAAAAATGGTGGATTCACGAAGAACAACTAGGCAAAATGAGCCCAATAAGTTACCCAATTTCGGGGCTCATCAATGGGTTGTAAACATGAATTCATATCTTCAAGCACAAGGTCTTGATGTTTGGAATATGTTATTTGCCGAATACCAGGAGCCATCAACTAGTCCCTCAAATACTAATGAAAAGAGACTTTACGAAAGTCAGGATAAAGCTAAAAATGCTCTCCAAAATGGTGTGACAGATTTTGTATATGTGAAAATAATGCATTGCAAATCAGCAAAAGAAATTTGGGACAGAATTCAAAATACATATGAAGGAGACAAGAAGGTAAAGGAGGCCAAGCTCCAAACCCACTGAGGACAATTTGAGCAATTGAGAATGAATGAAGAGGAAAGAACTTCAACCTTTTTCCTCTGTGTCGATGAAAAAGTGAATACTTTAGAAGCATTGGGAGGACCTATGGATAACAAGATAGTTAATCGAAAAGTTCCAAGATCTCCTCTAGAAAGGTTCAATGCTAAAGTCTTCGTGTTAGAGGAAAGAGATGATTTGCAAAAACTCTCCATGGACCAGTTGCATGGAATACTTACGGCATATGAAATGAGGAAAGAATCAGATGATCCATCCAATCGACAAGAAGCATTCACAACATCCAAGAAGATCGGGAAAAACAAACAGGAATCAATACTAAGCTCCAGTTGTTACGAAAAAGAAGAATACTCAGATGAAGAAACAGCTAAATTTGTAAGAACGCTGAAAAATGGAACAAGTAGATTCAAAGATAAACTTCCTTTTATGTGTTTTCATTGTGGTGAGATTAGTAAATTTGCAACTAAATGTCCTCATAAAGGGAAGAAGGGCCAAAAAAGATTCAACAAGCAAGGCAAGAAGAAAGGCTTCAAGATTCCTCCTCTGAAGAAGGAAGTGAGAGTGACGAAGAAAATAACACAGGCAGAGTGTTATTCATGGCTAGGGACGATAGGAATGAAGCTCCTGAAGAAGAAGAAGGAGAAGATAAGATGGATCAAATCACATTTCAAAATGAGATTATCAGAGTTGTAAAAGATCTTAACGCTGAAAGAGGAAACATAAAAATTCAGGAAGACGAACTGAAGATAGAAAAAGAACATGCCAGGAGCCTCTATGAAAAGAATTAATAATCAAAGGAAGTCATTATCAGCTTTAAAGTACAATTGATAGAATCTAGAAAAATTGAAGAGAACTTGAAGAAATAAAAAAGGCAAGAGAAGAGTTAGAATCAAAAATAGTTTATCTATGGAAGGAAGGAGAGAAAAGAGGAAACGTTCAACAAAACTTTTCAAACAATTCTATAGCATTAAATGATCTCCTCAGTAGTCAAAGGGCATATAGTGACAAGATTGGTCTAGACTGCAAATAAACATTCAAAAAGGGTTCAAGCTCCTCCATGAAAAGAAAAGTAAATGGACACGAAACCTATGCAAAAATTACTAAAGAATTTCTTCCTAACAGAACCAACAGTTCAAGATATACAAAATTAGCAAGAAGGCCCTTGGCAAACAATTCCAGAAAGAAGGTTTACTCCCATGTATCAACCCATCTTTCATGGTTTGTGTTGTTCATTTCGAAAGTTTGGACATAAAGCTATAAATTGTCATGCTTATGGTTAAAACAAAGAAACTTTGGAAGACCCTTTAGGAATGATTATCTCATAAGTTCGCAGGAAAATTATAGGCAAAATTACAGTAAGTTTGATTACTTAAGAAATGAAGTGGAATGTTATAAGTGCAAAATATTTGGAGATTTGGTTAAAGATTACATGTTTACTTCTCCCCTAAAGGACTCACAACATAATCAGAATGAACAAGTATGGAAGAAGAAAACTGAAAGATGCACTCTTGCACTAAAGGCTCAAAGCAAAAAAAAATGTAGGGTATGTTGATAGTGGTTGCTCAACACATATGATCGGATATAGGAAAAATTTTATATCTTTGAAAAGGAAAAGGTGGAACCGTGTCTTTTGGAAATGATGGATCTACAAATGTTGTAGGAACAGGTACGGTCAAGCTTGGAAACAAAGATGCTACAGCAAAAGATGTACTTCTTATTGAAAATATGAATCGTATTTTGTTGAGCATAAGTCAAATGTGTGATTAAGGACACACATTTCTCTTTGAATAAAAGAAATATGGCCAACTGGTGGCTACTACAACTAGGACTCCAAACAACATATACACAATAGATGAAGTTTTTAAAGGTTGTTTCTTGGCAAAACAAGACGAGAGTTGGCTCTGGCATGGATGGATGGGGCATATAAGCTTCGATAACATTGTCAAAATTAGAAAAAAGGAAGTTGTGAGAGAAATTTCAGTGATTTTGAAACCATCTAGCACGATATATAAACATTGCAGGCATGGAAAACAGACAAGACTTGAAATCAAGATAAAAGAATATTTCACATCAAAACCATTGGAATTGATACACATTGATTTGTGTATAAAAATGAAGACTAAAGGACTCGATGGTGAGTTGTATTTCATGTTAATGATTGATGATTATACCAAGATGACAACAGTTATATATTTAAAGAAAAATTCTGAAGCATTTGAATGTTTAAAAATCTTCAAGGAAATGGTCAAAAATGAAATTGACTTAAAAATCAAATGTTTGCGATCAAATAATGGTGGAGAACACACATCCAAATAATTTCAACATTTTTTGGAAGAACGTGGAATAAAAAGGTTGTTCTCAACAGCTAGGACACCACAACAAAATGGAGTTGTTGAAAGGAAGAATAGAACTGTAGAAGAAATGGTCAAAACCATGTTGAATGATTTAAAATTGGATAGCAAGTTCTGGGTTCAGGCAATTGATACAGTTGTGTACATTTGAAGAGAGGATTACTTAGGAACAACTATGATAAGACCCCATATGAACTATGGAGAGGAATACCAATAAATGTCAAACATTTCCGCATATTTGGAAGCAAATACTACATCAAAAGGGAAGACCAGAAAACAAGAAAGTTTGATTCTCGGGTAGATAAGACACCTTTGTTGGGTATTCATGTAAAAGAAAAGCATGTTGATGTTACAATTAGAGGCTCAACTTAATAGTTGAAAGTGTCAATGTAACATTTGACAAAGTTTTCGGGTTAAAGATTAAACAAGGAAACTCATATTCAAACAAATATGATACATGGGAGACTAAATTAGAAAAGGTCAAAGAGGAAGCCTCAGAGAAAGCATAATCTAATAAGGAAAGAACTACCAAACAAGAAGATACAAGAGATGAATGGCAAACACCTTTGAAGACCCCTAAAGAATGGTATCAAAAGAATCATCCTTCAAATCATATCATTGGTGATCTCAATGAAGGCATAGGAACTAAATGAAATTGACAGCTTCGTGTGCCACAACAGGCCTATCTTACTCTCTTGGCTACATTTGAGTTGAACAACTTTGAAGAAGCCAGTGAATATGAACATTAGGTAGTTGCTTTGAATGGAGAGTTGGATAAAATTGAGAAGAGTGATACTTGAGAATTGGTTCCACGACCATGGCATAAAAATGTCATTGGCACAAAATGGGTTTTCAAGAACAATTTGAACGAGGACCGACAGGGTACCGTGAACAAAGAAAGGTTAGTCTGCAAAGGGTATGCACAGATTGAAGGAATCAATTTTGAAGAGACATTTTCCCCCGTTGTCATAATGGAAGCTATTAGGATGTTCTTGGCTTATGCATGTTTAGGGAAGATCAAAGTATATAAAATGGACATAAAATTAGTCTTTCTAAATGGAGAGTTAGAAGAAGAGGTATATATAGAACAACCTAAAGGATTTTTGCTCACTGACAAGAAAGGTTATGTGTGCAGGTTAAATAAGGCATTATATGGTCTCAAATAGGATCCTAGGGCTTAGTATTCCCATATTGATAAGTACTTGCAGATAGGACGTGTTAATAGCAACCTTTATGTAAGGATTGAACATGATAGTTTTATGATTACTGAAGTATATGTGGATGATATTATCTTTGGGACAGGTTAAGCAAGATGTTTGCAACAGATATGCAGAGTGAGTTTGAGATGTCATTACTTGGTGAGTTGACATTTTTATTAGGACTTCAGATATCTCATGAAGATAAGGGAATATTCATTTGTCAACCCAAATATATCATGGAAATGTTGAAGAGGTTTTAGATCGCATATTGCAAGCCAGTCAACACTCCAATTATGACAGGGTGCAATTTGAGCATAAATGACTCATCCAAGGATGTGGATCAAAGGATGTATCGATCTATGATTGGCATCCTCTTGTATGTAACCGCTTCTAGGCCAGATCTGATGTAGGCAGTTGAACAGGTGGCACAATTTCAAGCAGCACCAAAAGAATCCCATGTTGTAGTAAAAAGGATATTTTGATATCTAAAGGGAAAAACAGAATATGGATTATGGTATCCTAAAGGAAATGACTTAACCACCATAGCTTATACAGATGCAGACTGGGCAGTTAGTGTTGATGATCGTAAAAGTACTAGTGGAGCAGACTTCTATCTAGGTGGTTGTCTCGTTTCGTGGTTGAGCAAGAAGAAATCTTCAATATCCTTATGCACAGCAGAAATGGAATACATAGTAGTAGTAGCTTGTTGTACGCAAGTCCTCTAGATGAAACAAACATTGCAAGACCTTCAAGTGAAATTTGATGAGCCCATTCCAATATTCTACGATAACACCAGTGCCATAAGTATCTCCAAGAATCTTGTGATGCACTCAAAAACAAAACACATTTTGATCAAGTACCACTTTGTTAAAGAACAAGTTGTAGAGAATAACATCAAACTTGAATATATTGGGACAAAAGAACAAATTGCTAACATCTTTACCAAACCTTTACTGCATGAGACATTTGAGTATCTTCGCCAGAAACTTGGGATTCTCCCCAATTCACATTAGAGTGTTCCTTCATCTAGCTAAGCAAAGAGGGTGAGTCGAGGCAGACTAAAGGTCCATAAGGAAGGCAAGTTGTCAGGGGGTGTCAACCTTTGTCATTGATGTCAAAGGGGGAGAGAGCAAATTAGGAAGGTTGGAAGCACGATGACAAGAGGAGCCATGATCGCAAAAAGAGTACATGTGTTGCCATCAATGCCAAAGGGGGAGATTGTTGATAGGTGGTTGTCATTGACGTCAACCCAAGTGGCACTGGGATATGCCCCACTTTTTTTGATGAATATGATGTGTCAATTCATGATCATTCTAGTATGATTCTTCTCGAAAAGATGTTTCCATTGGTAGATTGCACGCCACATAGTTCTTCACGGACTGAAAGATATTCATATTTAAAGTTGGAGACCCCAGTTAGTGGGCTAAACCCCATGGGATGGTGACATGGCATCTTATCATTGGTAGTTTGATATTAGCATCAAGTTTAAGGGTTTTAGCAAGATCTATGGAGAAATAACTTTGTGGAGGGCATCAAAAATGTTTTGAAACTACAAAGAGGTATCTTTTATCAATAGAAAAGCCCAATCCATTTACCAAAAGCCTAGTAGTGTTCTTGCTTGGGTCTCAAAGGAAAATAAAAGTTGAAACATCAAGCTAGAAGGTCCTCCAACGGTGAACTATTGAAAGCCCTATCTATTCAAAAGAACATCTATAAAAAGAGAATTTGATATATATCCAAGAATGCACCTATAATGAATGATATTTGGTAAATGGCATATGGCATTTATTCAACCTTCTGTGCAAGTAGAGATAGATCTGAAGGAAGGATTTTGATAACTAAGTTTTGACTAAGTTCAATTTTCAAATATCTTGTAGTAGCTAGGAGAGTGAAGTTTCTCGGTGATCAAAATCGCAGAGCAGCAAGAGTCACATTACTCATCCTCTACTCCTACAACTTCGGTCCTATAACTGAAATTCATCAGAAGTCAATGCAAGGGTTTTCTTTCTATTTTTGGGGCTTTTCGGGATTCGTCTGAGCATTTTAATGTGGTGTAGGTACAATAGCATGGGTTTCGGCCCTCATTAGGGCAATAATGCAAGGATTTATGCTTCAATATCCCTTGCATCTATTTTGTTGACATCATCGAGACTATATAGGACCAATTTAAGCTCTAAAGGGCATGTGAGTTTCTTCTCTACGACCATTTAAGGATTTGTGATTTTATTTGCAAGATTTGTATGATAAAAAACTTCTCACTAGTCCAACTTCTGGCTTTGACTATCATATACTCTTTCAGAGAGTGTGGATCATATGGAATAAAATATTTTAACACAAGGATCAAACCCTACAGCCTAATATCCATCCGAACGTTGACTTATATGGTGTAATCTAAGCATAAGCTAGAATCGGTGAAGGGGTGATCCCAGCGTTGCGGTTTGTTGCCATGATGATATACTTGAGTTTGGTTTATCAATAAAATCCTTCTAGAAGAAGTACAGCAATGGCTCTCAAAAGCGGAAGTATTCATACCAATGTTTCAGTCAACCTGTGAAGCTTTAAGTACCTCAATGCATCGTAGTGATAAATATTCTCATATCTAGATTTAATTGAAAACTAAATCATTACAAGACGGAGGTTTATAAACTGATTATACAATCATGTCATTGCACAAGAGTCAAAAGGCCTTAATCATCTACAACGAAGGTTGGACTTCTTCTTTGAAACATTGGAATAGTAAAGTCTCAAGAACTATCTAAACTTGCAGCATTTAGAAAAGCATTTGCAAGGACTTGTTATCAACAATAGGTATTGACAAACTTTGGCTCCCTTCAAAGCATCAAATTGCCAAAGGTAGACTAGAAAAAGCAGTGATCTCAGTGAAGGCAGTAAGAGTAGTGCTGAGAATCACTTCCAATTTGATTATACAGTGGGTGAAGTTCTGATAAACTTTTGACACATCAAGAAAGGACATCTACAATAGTGACAGCAACTACAATTGCAAGGGTGTTCAGTCATCTTGCAAGAAGTCTGGATCTTGGATTTCATCATATGCAGTGTTGGCAACAAAAGATTTACTTCCAAGGCATCAGATCATTATCAAGGGCAGAGCTGACATAAAGGCAAAGCAATCTCTATAGTTGTGGTTACATCATCAGAAGATAGAACACATTCATTTCATAGCATTAAAGGAAAGGGAAGATACATCAGTTTCATCATCAGCACAAGTCATTGTACAAATTGTTGTATATTGTTCAATTTTTGCAAATTTTGTAAAGGAATTGTACTATTGTACATATCATTTGGTTTTGGTACAAGGGTTTGCAATGGTTTTTGGTCCTATGGTTTTTTGAGTCAAGGGTGTTTGAGTCTAGAGTTGTTGGTCAGTGAAAACAAATCATTGTATATCATTGTAAGTGGACCATTGTCACTGGTACAGGAGTCCACAATTTCTTGTATTTAATTTGTGTCCTTTGAGGGTTGTAGTGTGGTGCTAGGGAGGTGGCTGAAGTCACTTTCAAGTGGGTGCCTAAAAACACTTCAGAGTGGTGGGGTGATGCTACAGAAAATTGGTGCTTGCTAGGGTGTTGGTACATCCATTCAACTGATTGTAGATAAAACCTTAGGGTGTTGGGCCGTCCTTCCAGTGGGTGCTAAAGAAGAATGTTTTTCTAGAGTTCTAGGGAATTATAGTTTTCTTTTTAGTTAGGGTTGAAGATTTAAAGAACATATTAGAAAAGTGTTCGGTGGTTTTTGACCCAGAGGGGGTATTCCACCTAAAAATTCATGTGTTCAGTTTGTATTGTTTATTTATTGTTTTGAACATTGCTGAAGAATAACTAATGTTCTGAAAAGATTAATAAGTTACTAATTGTTAAGAAATATTTATTCACCCCCCTCTCAGTATTTCCAACATAATGAACTCTTCGTAAACCTTTATTTATACTAATTGATGGGGAGATATTTGATCCCAATCATAATCCTAGAATTAACAGACCAACTTTGTAACTTAACAATAACAATTTTCTTTAGTCAATTTAAATTATTTTGCCCAAATAAGTTGTCACAACAATATAATAATAATATTTTAGATTTTTCATTGGGCCATTTGGCATTCCTTTAGGAATTTCTCCTTCGCTGCCAATTTCAACATCTAAATGTATGGTGCAACAATAATGGTATTTACCATATAATGTAGTGGCTAGTTCTATAATGCAGTGGTATTGGTGTAGTCTAATATCCTTAATCACTACAAGAAGGCATTTAAAATGGGTTTCCAAGAGGATTCATATTATATATCATGGTTTATATTTTATGGTTTTGATCTTTAGGTAAGAGTTCCTCAACTATAATCATCACTACAATGTTAAGACAAAGATCCATTTTTATATGCTTTATGTGATTGGGTGCATGATTTATGAATTCATTTTGGCAATGGTTATTGTTTAAGTTGTAATATGTTTATCGCATTGATTCATATTTGTTCACTTTTCACTAACAAAGGTATAGCAAATGATATTTGTTCAAATCTATTGATTTGTGATGATGCATGAAGTTATGAGCATTTAGTAAGCATAAATTTTGGCAAATTATTATTGTATTTTAATGATTTCCCATCATTTTGTTTGAGAAAGGGCCCCATGAGAAACTTAAAATTAGAGAGAGAATTTATCCCTTGATTCTCAAGAGGAGGATACGAGTACACTACAAAAATTATAGCATCCTACATCAAGTCCAACATCTTAGAGAGTCCTTAATTAGTTGAGTAAATCATCATCTTAAGTACTCTCATTGGCTCCAAATGTAATCCCAAGTGTGTAAGGATATATCATTAAGGGTCCAAAGAAACTTAACAAATGCGTTAGGGAAAATATTGAAAATTATTGACAAAAATATATTGATTTAGAGAATTCTAAAAATATTGAACAAAATGGACAACCTAAAAAAGTTCAGAGAAATTAAAAAATATTGAGAGAAATCAATGATATTTGCTATTATGTTTTAGATCAATGAAGATATAGAGCTCAGGTTTTTTGGTCACAGAACTGGTCCTATGTAAATATCTTTGATTAAGTTAATGAATAGCAAGATATTGTGCCTTTGCAAAGAGCTCATGCAACGTAATTGTGACCGAATTGAATATAATGAATTGAAAGTGTTTTTACCCTCAAGGGTAATAAGATCACCATAAAATATCACATAATAATTAAGTTGTAACTCAAGGGTAATAAGATCACCATAAAATATCACATAATAATTAAGTTGTAAGGATCCAGCGCAATGAACTTCCCATTAATAATAAACACATATTATCATCTCATTGCAAAACACAAAAATTACCTAAGACTTATTGTGTGTTGCTTTTGTTAATGCTTCACTCATGTACATTGAAGTATAATGTGCCACGTGCCATGGAATAGTGCAATATCCATTAGAAAAAGTAATGTACATCATAAAAGTATGTGGCATCCTTAGATAATAGCCATAGTGCATGTGATAAAATGGTATGGTACTTATGTATTGGATCCCATGTGATAGAATGGTAAGGTACTCATGTAGTAGAACTAATTTGATAGAATGGTTTGGTACTTATGTACTCGAACTCATGTGATAGAATGGTATGGTACTTATGTGTCCAAACGTAATTTAGTGGGTAAAAGATGTTCTAAGATAAGGTTAACTACACCAAGTGGTCGGTACAATGGGATGTTATCCCCTCCACTCAATTTCAAATCCCACGATAGCCATAGTGCATGTGATAGAATGGTATGGTACTTACGTATTGGATCCCATGTGATAGAATGGTAAGGTACTCATGTAGTAGAACTAATTTGATAGAATGGTTTGGTACTTATGTACTCGAACTCATGTGATAGAATGGTATGGTACTTATGTGTCCAAACGTAATTTAGTGGGTAAAAGATGTTCTAAGATAAGGTTAACTACACCAAGTGGTCGGTACAATGGGATGTTATCCCCTCCACTCAATTTCAAATCCCACGATGGAACATCTTTGGCCCGTTATGATAACACTCAAGAAGTAGACTTCCCCACCATCATGGAGTTTTGGCTCTTGCCAAGTCATAAATTCTCAATATATATGGCTTACGGGTTGTTAGATATACCCTTGGTGTTATAGTGGCAACCACTAGACTTGATCTTGGGTCCCGCCCAAATTATTCCAACAAGTTATCAATTCACCATGGTTAGAAAAAAAACTAACTACAAATGGTAAAGGCTATATTAAGAATTCATTTTGATAGTATGACATCCTTCAATTTGTCTAATCTCTCATATGATCTTTAATCATATATACTAAAGCATTAAACACTTTCTAAATAGTAAAAATTAATTATGCTAGAGAAAATAAAGACAACGTAGCTTTAGTTGGAATAGATGCAAGCAACAAGTGGTAAGGGAATATTATCCCACTAATCAATTGTATGCGAAGTTGTAGGGCTTGAGTTTAGACATAAGTTGGCTAACAAAGGATTATATAGGAGATATCAATTATGGATTAAAAGTTGTGATTATCATAAAACAAAGCATTAACTTTTTTAGTTACAAAAATTCAACATCGTTCTCTTAAAAAAGAAGCAACCTATTCATAACTTTCCACAACAATATGAGAACCATGGAACTATATAAGTTATCAAATATCAAAATGATTTTGTCCCAAACATGTGATCTAAAACCTATTGCTTGTTCCTAAAAATATAATACAACATTTACTTATGTTTTATTGGTCATTTTTCCTTTGTATTTCATCTCATTTTTGCATTGACTTTCCTCATTCTTGTGGAGTGGATTTTATTGATCACTCTTTGATTCAATGTTATAGTAATATTGATCCTAAAAGGAATAACTACCAAAATCTTCATTTGATGTAATGTTTTATAATGGTGCAATAGTTTTATCCAATTAAGGACAATGGGAAGTTTAATATAAGTAAAGGAGCATAAGAGAATATTAAGTGATTCTTGAAAAAGAGAATTCAGGACATATATTAGACGTGTGTATGTCGTGAGCAAATGGAAAAAAATGTAAAGTGGAAATTAATATAGGAACTTGGCTAGAGTGCAACTCACAAATAGGTGCCCACATTTATGTAATTTGAGTTGATAGAGGACATGGCAACTTACTAGATATATGTGCATGTAACAGTAATTTTTATTAAGGAAAGACCCTTGTTTTTTTCCTTTAAAGAAAAGGGTGCCCATTTAAAGAGCATATGCTTGCAAAATAATCTATACATAGAAAAAATGATAAAAGCTTTGCATAAATGCATATGTTCCAGAAAACTTCTAATGGGAACCGGTCAAGACGTGTATCGAAAGTGTGGATGTCGTGAATAAATGAAGAAAATGTGATTAGATATGTTCTATGCTTAGCGCAGTGTACTTCAATTTTCCATATTAGCTCAATATCAATTCCAGTTTAGCAATCACATTTAGCATGATAGTAAAATGCAGATAGAACATAAACATAAATCGCAGAAGAACAAGCCAAGACAAGAGGACACAAAATGTGGCGCTAGACAGGGACAAACCCCAATATGGGGAAACCCTTGATCAATTCTTCTTATGTTCTTCAATAGTTCAGCAGAGAGAGAGATAGTACATATACATCAAAAATCAACACTTTGACTTGACAAGATAAGAGCAGAGATCTTCACCATGAAGATAACATAATGAGGTCGTTGATCTGAACTCAGGTGAAGACATACTGCTTCAACTGATCCTACAAGGTGACTCCATCACCATGCTGCACCCATCACTGTGTTGCACCTCATCATCATGTTGCTGCTATACAACCATGCCCATCATCACTGGATGCACCATGCTGCACCCATCCTTACTGTCACCTATCACATCATTATGTTGCACAACTGTTACTATGCACTATGCTACACCATTCATCATGCTGCACTATGCATCACTATGCTGCACCACTGTCGTTGTGTACTATGCTGCACCATTCATCATGCTGCACTATGCATCACTATGCTGCACCACTGTCACTGTGCACTATGCTGCACCATACTGCACCATGTTGCCCACATCACGCTGTCACCTATCACACCATGTCCATCATCACTGTGCTGTAAACTGCAATACTGTCATGGGACAGCATTAGCTGCTTGCTATGGCTTGCAGCGTAGCAAAGCAGCTAGCTGTAGCAACTCTTCAAATCAAGCTCATCACCAATATGCCCAGACTAATGGGCCTTTCTTAACAGCAGGTAAGAGCTGCGTAATAAGTCTTCCTCCATGACAAATTCTAAACAAAGATAGTCCTTTTCTTCCACGCTGGAAGCTCCACTACCAAGGGCTCCTTCTGCTTGCTGCGTATAAGAGCTTTTTCTGCCAGCGTATAGGAGACTTTGACTGTGTGTAAGGGACAGCAATTTGGGCTCTTTAGAACAACAGATGAGGGCACATAAAATCCTCTTTAAACTGCGCTTAGAACAGTTTGATAGGGCAGTATTAGGGCTGTGTTCTTTCCAGCGTATGAGTGGAATAAGGTCAGCAGATAGAACCTGCATTTAACCTCCTTCCATGACTGTGTTAGAGACAGTGAAGTCCCTCTTCTTGCTGTGTATAGGACAGCGTATTGGGGTGCACATAGGTGCCCTTATTCAAGCCTGCATTGAGCCTTCTTACACAGCATTAGGGCCTGTCTTTTAGGCCTCCATTATACAGTCATAAGCCCTCCTATTCTCTGCGGCTAGGGCATAATATGACCCTCCTAAATCAGCATCTAGAAGTCAGTCATAGACCTGCGTTTTTGCCCAATCCTTGCTGTGATTCCATGATCGCATGTAGGGCAGTGTAGAGCCTTGTCCATGACAGCGTAGAGCATCACCTATTAGGGCAGCATATCACCTAGGGCACTCCCTCTAGATCTCATCTTCATCAAACCCAAAGCAGAATGAAGAGAGATCACAAGAGTGAGTGTGTGTGACAAATGACTTGAAGTCCTCTTCTATTTATACTAAAACATGGAGGATAATTGGAGGCAATTTGGTTGCTGGCCGACCTTGACGAATTGTCTCATAACACAAATAAATTCATATCTCCATGAATACATGTTGGAATTGGGTGATCTTTAGATCAATCCTACACTTCTCGACGAGAGGAATCCAAGAAAAATATCAGCTGCCATAAATAAAATGACCCACATGGAGTTTGGCCCTAGTTGCCAATTTTAACAGAAGTGGAAATGAATCTAGAGAGGAACTTGACTAGAGTGCAACTCGCGAAGTCTCCATTTAAAAAGCATATGCTTGCAAAATAATCTATAAAGTAGACATGGCAGAATTAGAAAAAAATACTTCACAATAAACGCATACATTGCAGAGAACTTTTGACACTTTTAATAGTGAAAGGTTACCAAATAAAGTTTTAACATTTTGAAGAGGATGAGCTATTCATGTACCAAACACCTTATTTTAATAGATTTCCTTTACAAATCTGACAGGAATTTTGACGAACTGTTTTGAATTACACATTTTGATTGTTGAAATTGCAATATGGAACTGTTCCAAGATGAATCAGGGCCCAGAATCCATCTCCCGTGTCAGAATTTCTGAAATAGCAGAATTTCATTGTCAAAAGCACAATTTTTCATCATTGGATTCAGTCAACTTACTTATTGAAAGACTGCTCTGTTTTGAAGATCTGTTGGACTCCTTAAAACAATGCCCCAAAATGAACTTGTCAAAGCACATGCAAATGGTCTCCCAAAGTAGGAAGAAAATAAGAACTTTATCAAAAAAAAATGCTGTACATGGTAACTCATCTAAGGGATTGAGTAGTCCTTCAGCGTATGAAACGTTGCTTTAAGCATCTTCAAGAGATAAATTTGACAATAACTAAGAAGTAAATCCAAAGAAGTGAAAATTGTGGTAAGAAGTCATTCACCATACCATGTCAGGGGTTCAAGCCCTCCATGCATTTTACGAGCAAATTTTCTGAACTCTGGTTTTTTTTCTAAAGCAACAGTTACATGAAAATGCATTATCATATCTACTAATTGCATGTGCTGTACTCGATACATGCTAGTTACTGACGAATCAAGTAACTAGCACACTAAAACAGTAATTAATAATAAAATCTAACACAAGCCTCTCTGTTTCTTATATTCTTCTCTACTTAGGAAAGAACTTTTGGCTTTGAGCCAATCTTCAGGTTTTGGCATCATGATTGCAACATACCCTTCACTAGAACCCTGCACAAAAGCCAGAACCGTAATAATAATTATTTACTTTGAGAAAACATCACTCCAAGCATGAAAAGTGACATGCTTCTGATTACAAAAGTCAAGAGATGTCAATATTGACCCATTTATAATATCACTCTGCATTGATAAATGGACTACCCAGCTTCCTTCCATTTCCCCTTGTCCCATTAATAGCAGCATTAAAAGTGTAAACCAATCTTGAGGGGTTGAATTAAATTGAAGATGGCCAAAAGGTACTGAAGTTTTGATTTGAAATTCACCACTTATTTCTCAAGTTTGGATCTCTATTTCATATGTTACAACATTATTGGGCACACATAAAAGAGCCTGGGCCTGTCGATGACACAACTGAAACCACTGACAAGATTATTTTCCTTGAAGTAGATTCCAGTTATACTTTCATATAGAGAAATTTACCTAGATTTAAGAAATATAAGACAGGACCAAAAGTTATTGCTATTCAAACTTCAAAGAAAAAGAACATATTTGTAAGAAATAGCACTGTTACCCCTTTCAGGAGGGCAACCAAAAATATTTTGGACCATGTCATTTGTAAACCCAATTGTGTGCAATCTATGGCCCTGTAAGGCCATGTGGGATGAAGTGTAAAACTGTATCCTAGCTCCCCCTGTGTGGACAGTCATGAGCAATCCTCTTAGTTCATCTTCAAGGTGCTTGGTTATAAGACTTCACGGACTACCCACTGGTGGGTGGTAACTCTTTGCCTTGATGGACATGCTTATGTCTTGTTGGTATGCGGGCATTGTGGAGGTGGATCTATTAGGACACATGGCTTAAAGGAAAACTTGGTTGTATTAAACCTGTAAAGGTGATCACACTATTTAAGGCAGTTGTCTTTAACGCGACTTTTTGAAAGCTTTTCCGGTGGCTTTTTCCGGTCAAAATCCGGCAGCAAATTATTGGAATCTCAAGTTTGATAGCTAGTTTCTGCACAATCAAAGCGTCCCAGGGGTTTTCCAGGGTGCTGAATCCAA
>APFE030811745.1:89604-99626 GCA_000404065.3 Pinus taeda
GGTGCTGAATCCAAATATGCAGTTAAAAAACCATTTTAACTACAACAAATCAAGATTTAACCTCAATTTCTTCTGCCGGATTCCGTCACCGGAATCTCCAAAAAGTCGCATTATAGACAACTCCCTATTTAAGGGTAGAAACACCCATCCTATTATTGCACTAGCACACCTATCTTTATTCCCCACATGGGCAATTTCTCTTATGATGCACATCTCTTTTGCCATGGCCATCATTCTTCGTGGTAGTCTCACAATTCATGATGCATTTGCACTCCAAGGCATGTCAAACCATCTCCAAAACAACATTCTCAAAGTGCCATTTCAAGCATTATTTCTCCATTAAAAGGAGGTTGTTTTCTCTTGGGGAAGTTGTGAGTAAAAGAGGCAACATGCTACATCTTATCAGCAAAGCAAGGGTCACCTCAAGTAAATATTACTCCTATGGACCAAGATCAAGGTAAAAGCAAACAACGTCAAGCCATAAATCACAAGATCAAGCAAAATATGGACCATGTGAAGGAGCCATCCACCCTTTCCTAGTCAGTGGAAGTCATTAAGTCCATCCAAGCAAACATTGAGCAAGGAAAGCAGGTTGTGACTCGTTGGGCCTCGTAAGGCCTCCTAATTTTCCTCCAAGTCAATTCAAGCCATCATTCAAGGAATGTTGCACACTCTTGCCAAACCGCCCCTCCTCCTATGTTTTACATCACTTTGAATTTAGGGGGTTTTGTGACCTATTTTTGGATTTGGAAAGCCATTTCCATGCTTCATGGAGTGCCTTGACTTGCCATATGAGCATGGTCCTTCATTTGAAGCATATTTTGAAGGTTAATAAGCATTATAGGCATTTCTTTTGAGAGTGTCACCCCCTTTGGAGGATTTCATCACCTCTCTTATGAGGGTTTCAAGCAATGTAAAGCTAGTTTTTTTGTAATGACTTAGTTTCCAAGTTTATTATGGATGACAAGTCAACATTTTTTGAGGTTTCTTAGACTTATTATAAGGAACAAAAGGAGGAGTGATGTTAACAGCCTGTACAATAAATAGAGAGCTCACTCCCCTCCCAAATCATTGTGAATTGTTGAGATCATTTTGCCATAATGTAATTATTTTCAAGAAGCATTAGTGTTGACTTTAGAGATTCTCTTTTTTGGCTACTCTACATATTTTTCGAAGGCAATTTTGCAATTAATTCAAGAAACAAGGCTATCAAGATCAATCCATTTGAAGGACAACTTTCTCACATGAAAGGTTGACGTCTAGGTTAAATCTATCACTTCTCCTTTGTTGATGTGAAGTAAGGAATAAAACTCCTTTGTTGGTGTGAAGTAAAGATTAACACTCCTTTTTGGGCAATACCCTAAGGTTCCTCAACAAAGGTTTGATTTTATTTCATTCCACAATTGATCTTATAGTTGAATGTTTTTTGTAGAAAATTAAGTAGCATTGTAGCCCAACCCAGTTTTCAAGTTTTTTGCATGGTTTAATGCCCAAACCCATCATAAAACATATGACTGATAATTATATCAGATTAGCATTTACTTGAAACATTAGAGCTACTCTACCATTTTACTTTTCAACAACTAATACATAAGAAAAATTGTAATATTCCTAGTGGGAAACATACAATGATAACAAAGAAAACATAGCAAAAACACACAAAAATTCACAGCACATTAAACACCCAGAAATCTCCATAAACTGTGCTGCATTGAACCATTTTATTGATATAATTGTTGGGTACAAAAGTAAGACCAGAGAGCATGCACCTGGGCTTGCCCAAGGCAAGCTAACAATGTCCAAGTGATGAAATCAGCTGCTCTAACATGCAATGTGGCTGTCTGTCCCCAACAAACTCTGTGTTGTCCCCGTGAAAACTGCACTGCTGGCTGCAAACAATGGCTGCTAGGGCATCATCTGGTGCTCAGAAAAATCCGGGAAATTAACCCCGGGCTCTCCACCAATAACCCACAAAAACCCACGAAGGAATTGGCCAAATGTTGACCATGGAATTTTGGCCCAATTTCCCCTAGCTCCTCCAACTGCTGGGTATTTCGACCCACCTGTAAGTAAGGCTGCCAAATGTTCCCAAAATGGAGGAGAAACTCAACAAACTCCCTTCCGGGCTGCTCCCACAATCTCAGCCCCAAACTCGAAATGTCCTTGGATCGATTGGAAACTGATGGAATTCCCTCCTACGGCTGGCACTTGAAGTCTACTAAAGCAAGGGGTGAGATACTCGCCCGAAAATCTCTTGTGCTCAACAGCACATGCAGACTTGGCCTCTAACTCAAGCATGCTTGTCAAGGTAAATGCTCAAATGATCAAGAATGTAAAAAATGAGTGCCTCCTCTTTTGTCAATGTGCCTCTTGATTGCCCATGTGGGCCTAGCCATCGAACTCCCCATCATTTTCCTCCAAGGAGTGAATATTTCCTAGGGGGTCGTATTTCTCCATGAGTGGTCCCCACCTTCCACCAGCACTTCGATTTTCTTCCGTTTCTCTGATGTTTGGGCCTTTCCTTAGCATCAAAATTCAAGTGGGGCCCCATAACCCATTTTTCCTAAGTACAAATGCAAAATAAGTGAGTATTTCCTAGGGGGTCATATTTCTCCATGAGTGGTACCCACCTTCCACCAGCACTTAGATTTTCTTCCCTTTCTCTAATGTTTGGGCCTTTCCTTAGCTTCGAAATTCAAGTGAGGCCCCATAACCCACTTTTCCTAAGTACAAATGCAAAATAAGACAAAATGGGCAAAATTGGTATTTCCCCTTAGCAATATTGCTAAGTGGGAATATCACAGTCTTCCCTGCCAAAATATTGTTTGTCCTCAAGCAACTATAATTGAAGGATGTTGAAGTATTTTCTCTCCCTCTCAAGTGGCATCCTCATCAGGTAAATTCCTCCATCTGATCAAAAATTCTTTGATGACCCTGTTCTGCAAGTGTCTCTCACGGCTTTCCAGAATAGCTTCCGGCTCCAGAACCAAGTGCCCCTCACATCCATGGGTGGTAGCTCTGTAGCTACTGTCACCCGTTGACCCATTGCCTTTTTCAAGCAATCCACATGGAAAATGTGATGAACTCGGCTCCCCGAGGGTAGCTCTAGCTCATATGCCACCTCCCCAACTCGCCTAGTGACTTTGTACGACCCATAAAAGCAGGGCCTAAGCTTCTCAGCCCCCTTTTGTTTGAGTGTCGATTGTATGTACAAATGAAGTCTCAGGAAGACCAAATCCCCAACCTCAAATTGCCTTTCTACTCGACCCTTGTTTGCATAGAGTTTTTGTTGGTTCTGCAAAGTCGGTAGGTTATCTTTGAGAGCCCGCAAGATATCTTGGCTCTCTTGAATCCAATCCTTGGCCCTAGGGGCCTTGTTGTCTCCAAACCTCATGTCAGCGAAAGATAATGCATCATAATTATACAAAGCTCTGAATGGGGACATACATATGGACATGTGGTACGTTGTGTTGTAGTAGTACTCGCATAGTACTCGCCCAAATGCAACCGCTATATCAATGCACGTTGATGGCCCGTCACATAGTTGCGTAGGTAGCCCTCTAGCCATTTGTTGACTATCTTTGTTTTCCCATCAATCTGAGGGTGGTAATTAGTACTCAGGGTGAGCTCTATGCCCACCAGTCGAAACAACTCCTGCCAAAATCCCCCCATGAACCTATTGTCCTGATCACTGACAATGGTCTTTGGAAGACCATGAAACCAAAATACCTCCTTGAAAAATAGTTCAGCCACCTGTGAGACCGAAGACTGGGGTTAAATAGTGAAGAAGTGGGCAAACTTCGTCAATCTGTCTACCACCACGTATATGCAGTCCTTGCCTTAGATTGTGGGCAATCCAGTAATAAAATCCATCGATATGCTCTCTCATTTCCCCTCAGGGATAGGAAGAGGTTGTAGCAACCCAGCAGGCTGTGTCTGCTCACCCTTGTTCCTTTGGCATGTATCACACTCTCGGACATGCCTCAGAACATCATCCTTAAGGCCCCTCCATGCAAAGCACTTCCTAATAGCCCCGTATGTCGTGGTAAACCCCTAATGCCCTATTAATGGCGAGGCATGGGCAGCCTGCATTCTCCCTCAACTGGGAGTTGGGCATTAAATAAAATTTGGTCCCAAAAGTAAATCACCTCATTCATCACCCTGTACTGGTCATCCGTCGCTGCACCATCAAGGACCTCACATGCAAATCAGTCCCTGGAATATTCCACTAACAACTGCGCCCTCCAACATGGCGCAACGCTCATCAATGAAATGGTTGTCGACTTCCTGGACAACACATCAACGATCACATTGTGTTTACCCTTAACATACTCAGTGTCAAAGTCGTACGCCTAATGCTTGCTCACCCACCTTTGTTGCTTCTCTTGTAGTTGCTTTTGCTCCAAGGAGAATCTAAGGCTCTTGTGGTCTATCTTCACCCGAAACCTGTTTCCCACCAAGTACTGCCTAAACTTGGCTAGCACATGCATAATGGTTAACATCACTTTGTCGTAGATGGAGTACAAACTCTCATGGGGTAGTAGCTTTCAGCTCTCAAAAGCTATCGAGTGTCCCCCCTACATCAAGACTGCTCCTACGCCCTCCCCTGATGCATCGCACTCAAGTACAAAGGGTTGTGTGAAATCTAGGACTGCCAACAACAGGCAGTTGCTCATAACCTGTTTGAGGCGCTCAGAAGCCTCATGTGCCCTATCTATCCACTCAAACGCCCCCTTCTTCATCAAATAGGTGAGGGGAGCTGCTAACTGAGAGAAGCCCTTCACGAACTTCCTGTAGTAAGTAAAGATACCCACGAAACCCCTCAACTTTGTCACATTATGGGGCACTAGCCAGTCCAGGATGGCCCTAATCTTCTCCTCATGTACTCTCATGTCATCCTCCCCAATAATATGCCCCAAATAGAGCATCTTTGTCAACCTGAACTCACACTTGGACAGCTTGGCGTAAAACTATTGCTCCTCCAAAATACGCAACACCGTCTCCAAGTGTTGCAAGTGCTCCTCACAAGTCCGGCTATAGATCAAAATATCATCAAAGAACACCAACACGAATTTCCACAACTGCCCACGAAACACGTGGCTCATTCAGGATTGGAAAGTGGTTGGTGCGTTGGTTAGCCCGAAGGGCATAACCAAGAACTCTAAGTGCCCATAGTGACACTTGAAGTTTGTCTTAGGGGCATCCTGATCCCTCACTTTGATTTGGTGTTACCCCAAACGCAAGTCGATCTTGGAGAAGAACTTAGCCCCTCTCAGCTCGTCCATCAATTCATCTATGCGTGGGATGGAGTAGCGGATCTTCAAGGTCTTCTTGTTGAGGGCCCTGTAGTCTATGCACATGCGTAAGGTTCTGTAGTAAGTACAAATACCCACGAAACCCCTCAACTCTGTCACATTCCAAGGCACTAGCCAGTCCCAGATGGCCCTAATCTTCTCCTCATGTACTCTCATGTTATCCTCCCCAATAATATGCCCCAAATAGAGCATCTTTGTCAACCTAAACTCACACTTGGACATCGTAGCGTAAAACTATTTCTCCTCCAAACTACGCAACATTGTCTCCAAGTGCTGCAAGTGCTCCTCACAGGTCCAACTATAGATCAAAATATCATCAAAGAACACCAACACGAATTTCCGCAACTGCCCACGAAACACGTGGTTCATGCAGGACTAGAAAGTGGCTGGTGCTTTGGTTAACCTGAAGGGCATAACCAAGAACTTGAAGTGCCCATAGTGACACCCAAAGGCTGTCTTAGGGACGTCCTGATCCCTCACTCTGATCTGGTGGTACCCCGAACACAAGTCGATCTTGGAGAAGAACTTAGCCCCTCTCAACTCATCCATCAGCTCATCTATGTGTGGGATGTGGTAGCAGTTCTTCAAGGTCTTCTTGTTGAGGGCCCAGTAGTCTATGCACATGCATAAGGTCCCATCCTTCTTCACCAAGACAACTGATGAAGCAAAAGGGCTAGAGCTAGGCCTAATATTCCCAAGTGCCAACAACTCATGAGTGGCCCTCTCAATCTCATCCTTGTAAGCCTTGGGATGTCTATAGGGGTGGTAATCACGGCCTATACCGCTGGCTCTAACTCAATCGTGTGCTCAAACCCTCGGTCAGGTAGCTGCCCTGGCGGTATGTCTCTAAACGCCACCGGTTACCTGTCTAAGATGGCCTATACGTTGGGGTGTGGTGGCCTGAGCTGACCCCCAGCCTCAGAAATCCTCAACTCCACCACCCACTCAATGTCACCATGCCTTAGGTCAGCCTCCATCCTGTGCGCTGAAACAATCTGTGGTGGGTAAGAGTGCATGCCCCTAAGGACAACCAAGTTGTCATCTGGTCCTGTAAACTCCATCTCCGATTTCCTCCAATCAGTAGTGACCGGACCAAGACAATAGAGCCACTAGAGCAATGTTGCATTAATTGTTATCGGGATTAAATCGGCGTGGGAAAAAATCAAAAGAAATCGTAAAAATTGGGAAAAAAATCAGTAAAAATCGGGAAAAAATCGTAACATTTTTCAATTTTTTTAATATCTAAAGCATCTACAACATAAAATAAATACATTGACACATAAATATGATAAAAGAACTAATATATAAGATGTTTAATATCATTTCTAGTGCTACATCCTAAGTTACCGGAAACGGCTCCCTACAGGGCAAAAACGCCGTTTTCCGGATCTGATACGTATCAGGCATTGAAACGGCAAAAAAACGCGGGAAATACGTTTTTGGAAATTCAAATACGTTTCCGGATTTTCCGCGCCGTTTTCCAGGCGTTTTAACCTGCAAACCCTCCCGTTCAGCGAAAACTGGATACGTTTCAAGGTTTTCGGATCCGTATTTCATATTTTTAAAAACGTATTAGCAAATTGGCAAACGTTTTAATGAAAAATCAATACGTTTTGCTTGACAGCCGCCGGGAACGGATTTTAGTTTGTTTTTACGTTTTAAGTTTTCATACATTTTTACGGTCGGGTTAACTTACCCTATTTACCGGTCGAACTTTACCCTAACGCATTTACCTTTTACGCTACCGCTACCTCCGCTGCCCCCGCTGCCGCCGCTAGTTGCTGTTCCAGACTCCAGTGTTCCAGTTCCGGAGTGCTGCCGCCATTTGCTCGTGTGACTGTCCAGTTCCAGTTCCAGTTCCAGTTCCAGTTCGTGTGACTGTCCAGTGTCGTGCGACGTGAGCGGTGAGGTTAGTGTTCACTGTTAAGTTTCCAACCAATTATCGATCCTCTCCAAGAAATTTTTTTGTTTCGAGTTCGACATGTGTTGATTCATATGAGATAGGCGAGAGCTTCATAGGTTGACTGAACATAATGACATATGTGATTTCTGGATCTGTGTTTGAACTTTGCACTAGGTTCTGTCCTTCAAAAAAAATTCATATACCTTCTAAAACATGCCGCAAACTCACTCAGAAATTATGTCTTTAAAATAAGCATCAAGACTATAGGTATAATCATAAAAGGTTTGTCTGATGATAGAGTGCAATTCCTGTTTGCTTGTCCGTAGAGAAGATTTTTGGGGCCCTTGAAAGGCAGATTATGGGATTGCAATGTAACTATTTATGTAACTGGTTTTCCGTTTTCTTCGACATATGAATCCAGAATTGAAAACGTGGTTGCCCATTTTTTTTAAATTCGGTGTTAAGAAATTTTAAATTTCATCTCAAAAGGGTTATTTAAAATTTTATCTTTGTTTCAAGCAACGTTTATTTTAATGGAGGATTACAGTGAAAATCACAAAAAAGGATAGGGAATGGAAGGGAATTTATTTTTCTGTTTTCGTTGACATATAAAAATCAAGCTTTTTAGCTAATAATTACTATAATGGTAGATCTGTTCTAAAGGCAAGACTTAAATGAATTTCGTCCCAAAGGATTTGCTGTTCAGAACTTTAACTTCTTCTGCTTCATGCTTCAACAGAATAAGAATTCTGAAGATGTTGTTCTTAAATCAGTTGATACATGCGTTAGGCTAGCACATAATAAAGCTACAAGGAAGGGTTTGACACATCAAAATGTTAATTTCCATTTTTTTTATAATCCTAAGATAGTAAGAAAGCTTTAGATTTTTCATTTTTGGTTAGAACTTAGATCACTTATTACTGTTAGTAATCTGTAGGCTGTACAGTGTATGGTTGTATAAGTTAAAAAATACCTATAAGCTGTCATAGACTCATAACTTTTAAAGCCTCCCTTCATGGAGGCAAGGGAGATCCTTCTTTCCACTTCCAGGATGAAACTTGCCTTGTTACTGCCCAGTAAGAGTAGCTTGAATAGCTCTTTGAGGTGAAGGAAGGATTGGAATTAGATACAGTAGGCTAGTAGCTCGAGTCCTTGCTCGTGAACTAACCACCCTTACCTTTTATCAGGAGTTACTTACTGGGAACTATCCAGGTCACTTCCTTTAGGGCCTTTGGCTGTCATTTTAATACCACTCTTACCTTTTATGAGGAACTACTTTGGGAACTATCCAGGTCCCACGCCATTTGGCCTTTGCCTGTTAATATAATTTTCATATGAAACTGTGTATGAGTCATAAGCTGCCTAGCATATAATAAAGCTACAAAGAAGGGTTTGACACGTCAAAATGTTAATTTTCAATTTTTTATAATCTTAGGAAAGCTTTCATCTAATACATATATAATAATATATAGTGTACAAAGAACGGTTTGGTCATTAATAATTTAATTAGATTAATCTCATCCAACTTTAGGCGAAGAGTCCTGACTCCTCAACAATATGGTATAATGGTACATAGACTATATAGTATAGCATATTCTGAAATAATGTACAATATTCGTTTACCATTGTAATTAAATGGGAACTTTTAGGTTTGCAATTGCCAAATGTCAAAGAATATAACAGGTTAATTAAAGTAGAGTTTAAATATTCAATTAGTGAGCATATATAGCATCTTTTGAGTCTTGACATGTAGTTCGATTTACTAGACATCATCATATTAATAGAGTGATCACTGATAAGACCTTCATACTATCAACATGCTGATTTCTGCTGTGCAATGCACTTGTAGTTATTCCAGCCAGTTTCTGTCACTTTTACATTTCTGTTTTCATTTTTTAAAACAAACAAATCTTAAACTAATTCTATACTAACTAAAAGGATAAAATTTTAAATCAAACCCCAGATTTTGACTTAATTTTTTTTAAATACATATCTGAACTTTGAAGACTGATATTTGTCAATTTTCTTTTTTCAGTTTCATTTACATCATTGATCATTCATGGCAACTTCAAGTTCAGCCATTAATGAGGCAGAGGAAGTTGCACAGGAAACTGAATCAACCCAGAAAATTGATCCAAAGTCACCACTTTGGAAATATGTAACAACTGTTGGGAAGATCCAAGGAGGTGGATCATTGGCATGGGTTTGCAGTGAATGCCAAAAGGAGTTTAAGGGGTCATACACACGGGTTAAAGCACATTTGCTTGGGCTAAAAAACAATGGGATTCGCATATGTAGTGGCCCACCTAAAGAGAATGGGAAAGATGGAAATGGTTTAAGCAAGGTAAAAATTGCAAAATATCAGAGAGAACAAGAGGAGGCAGATGCTAAAGCAAATGAAGCAAATCTGCCTCCCATTTAAAACACCCAACAAGGTTGGGATCTTCATCAAAGCCTCCACTTTATTCTTATGGAGGTGTTGGGTCAAAGCGGTCAAATTTGGGACCGCTTGAGAAGAGTTTTAATAATGATGCTCGAGAGATAGCAGATGCAGCTGTAGCTCAATGCATTTATGCAAATGGCCTTCCCTTTAACCTTGTGCGATCTCCTTATTGGGCAAAGATGGTAAAATGTTTGAATGAAGCCCCAAGAGGGTACAAGAGCCCTGGATATGAGAAGATACGCACCACATTGTTGAGTGCTCAAAAGTTAGATTTGGAGGTTAAATTAGCCCCCATTCGTGATTCATGGCTCATTTCAGGGGTGTCCATCATTTCTGATGGATGGAAAGATCAAAGAAATAG
>APFE030811745.1:101693-138741 GCA_000404065.3 Pinus taeda
TATTATGTGCCGTTTCCTGCCGTATCGTATCCAGATTTTTTGAAAATTTGCCGTATCCGTTTCAAACCCCGTACCCGTATCCGTTCCCGTATCCGTTTTCTGGTAACTTAGGCTACATCACACATAACAGTGAATCATGTCCTGAATAGTAAGTCCTAACTCATGACTCCCAACTCAGCCTCAAAATATCAACAAAAAATATAATAATGTATCTCATGAGTCATATCATGATTCATAATGTCATATACAATGAAATGAACCAAATAACTAAAGTCTAATACTATTGATTTCCTCTGCCCCTCTTGCGAGAAAATGCAATAGCTTTCCCTTTCCCTCTAGATGTAGACGCTGGTGGAGTTGGTAGTGGACTCTGTTGTGCTCTAGAAGCTGAAGAACTAGGAGCTATATGAGGTAGACCACGTCCTCTACTGGTGGCAGGGGTAGCCCGAGTAAGTGGTGTCACCTCCTCCTCCTCCTGTTGCTCCGCCTCCTCCTCCTCCTCCTCCTCCTCCACTAACCAATCATCAACAGACTCCATGAGAGGCCTCTCAGCCTCAACCCTCCATGCAGTAGTGGTGTCAATCCCATCCAATGAGATGGCCTCCATATCAAGTGTCCTCTCAAGTTGTCTCACCCACAATCGAAGATTGTAGTAGGCGTAGACCATGTCATTAAATCACTAGGACTCCAACCTGTACAAAGATCAGGAAATAATAATTATAAAATATATATATATATATATATACTGTTTAATGAATTCAAAAAATTATTTGGAAATTTGAAATATTTTAAGTGTTAACCTGTTGCGCTTCTTCTTGTGTATTTTTTCAAATACACTCCAGTTGCGCTCACATCTTGAGGAGCTACATGTTTGGTTGAAGATTCGAATAGCAAGCTTTTGCAAAAGGGGTACCCTGGCACCATACATTCTCCACCATGCATCTACAACAAAATTACAAATAAAATTTTAAATAAACATAAGAAAAAAAAATGAAATTTGAACGCTGAATCAAAGTATGAAGTTATGAACTTGAAGAGACAATGAAGTTTGAAACAAACTAAAAAATACCTTGCATTTTAGTCATCCTATCAGTCACAGCGATGTCAAAGCCAAATGTGCCACCTACCATCCTGTATGTCTCAATTTCTTTGGAGATTTTTGTACGTTCTGCTAGAGATCGCACCATCCTCTAAACATAGGTTAAGAATCCATCCATGATCTCAACATCAAATACGAAACCACATGCGTAAGAAAATGCGGAGTTCCGGTAGATTCCTACAGCATGAATGGGATGATGGAGTGTGTTGTTCCATCGTTCATCAATCACTTCCCATAGAAGGAGTTGTCTCTGAAACCCCTCATCTCCCTTATCATCATAGTAGGCCCGAACGGATTCTTTCGCCCTGTCCATGGCCTCATACAAATAGCCCATTGCAGGCTTCTCACCATCAACTAATCGAAGAACCTTTACCAAAGGTTCAGTAACGGTGCACACCTCCTGCACTCCCGCCCAGAAGTCTTTCTGGTATGAAACTAGTCTGCATATGGCCTCTCCCTCTGGTTTGTAGCTCATTGTCAAAGCACACCACTCCTCTGAAAGAAACATTCTCTTCACATCCCACATAGAATTCAAGAGGGATTGAAAAGATATGAAACTGGTGGCAAACCATGTAATGGCGGGGCGCACCAACTCTTTGTTGTTGGTGAATTTTCTCATCAAGCTAAGCACAGATGTATGATTATATATAAATTTTGTAATGTTTTTTGATGACTCAACAATATCTTTGACAAAGGAAATTTTCCCTATGTCCTCCAACATCAAATCAATACAATGTGCAGCACAAGGTGTCCAAAATAAAGTAGGATGCCTCTCCATAAGCATCCTGCCAGCAGCAACATAATTTGCAGCATTGTCTATTATGACTTAGACAACATGTTCTACACCCATCTCCAAAATAAACACATCCAGCAAATCACATAAAGTTTTTGCATCTTTGATATGTGCAGATGCATCAAGAGATTTCATAAACATAGTCCCCTTGGAACAACTAACCAAGAAGTTTATAAGGGTTCTCCCATTTTGGTCAGTCCAACCCTCTGACATCATAGTGCCTCTTGTTTATGCCCATGATTCCCTAAACTCCTCCAATCTTTTGGTGCAGTCAACCTTTTCCTTTTGAAGAATCCAGCCTCTAAAGTCATGATAAGAAGGGATTTTGTACCCTAGGCCAACAATTGCAATAGCATCAACTGCAGGCTAGAAAAATAGATTATTCCTTACAACGCTGAAAGGAATATCACTCCAAAGAAGAAATTTGGCCAACAACTTGTCAGCTTTTTCTTTCTCAGTTTTTTTAAGCATTCAAGTGATAGATGGTTGTGAATCAGGCGTGGTTCTAGGAACAAAAAATGATGAGACAACTATCGGGTTGGTTGATGCTGAAGTGGAACTAGTGCTACTTCCTTGTTCACCTGACTTTGTTAGTTGCTTCTTCATTTCTGTTTTGGCCTCTCTATTGTGCTCTAAATTTTCCAATGATCTCATGGTTTTTCGGATGATTTCAGAATTTGTATTTGTGCAAGGCCCTACATCAAATCCAGGCATTTGTGCAAGGTGATACTTCAATCTGTACACCCCCCCTGACATATGCTGCCCACACAACTTGCAAAACAAGTTCATTCTATCAATCCCTCCATCAGGGTCACCAAATTCCCACAGAGGGTTCAATTTCCTTGGCATATTTAACTTTGAACTTTGAACTTGAAATTCTTTGAACTTGAAATTGAATGGTGATTCGGTGAACCTATGGCAAAATACGGATTACAATTTACAAGTTACAAACTTACAATTTACATTGTACAAAAACTAAAAAAAATTACATACATGAGTAACATAAGTTATAACAAAATAAATGGAATTTTTTACAATTTAAGAAATTTTAACAAACAAAATGAAAAATCAAATAACAAAAACCCCATCAAGATTCAAATCAATTCGTAAATATTTGATAACCCATTGAATTCTTTTGATAAACAATGGGTTATCAAGATTCCAAACCCAACCAAAAACATAGAAAAAAAACAAAAACAAAGTTACAAAACACAAAATGTTGGTGCCGATACCGGTTTGATGGAGAAAATTCGTCTCCTCCTTAGCTCTCACTCTGTTTTTCTCCTCCAATCAGCGGATTCAACTCCCAAACGACCAAGAGGTCACTCCAAGACTCCAAAACCCCGTCGATACCGATGTGTCGTTGTCTGCTGTGCAAATGAATTAAAAAAATTCGTGATTTTTTGTTATATAACGCGTTGTTGGAAAGGGCCACGATTTTTTCAAGTCGAATCGCGTTTATAATGAAAAAATCGCAATTTTTGAAATAATCGCGATTTTTTCATAAAAATCGCCGATAAAAAAATTGTTGTATTTATCAGGCGATAATATCGCCAGTTTGAAAAAACCGCAATTTTACAATATAATCGCGATTTGTGCAACACTACACTAAACACCCATCACCACATTGGTGTTTGGGTGCATCCACCACAGAGAAATGATCTGTGACTGAATAGTTCCCCATAGTCGCTATCAGAGCGGGGACATAGTGCGTACACTGCATGGCCCTATCCCCCAGCACAAGGACTGAGAACCCCTCAAACTCCTTGGTCATGATCCCTCTCCTCTGCACCATTTGTGCATCAATGAAGTTGTGGGTAGCCCCACTGTCCACCAAAATTGAGACACATTGCCCCTACACTATGCCTCTAATCCTCAACGTCAAAAATTTAGGTACCCCAAATAAGGACACAAGGACCCCTCCTGCTGATGCAAAAGGGGCTCCCTCTGGCGGTCGTGGTGGTGGTGGTGGTGGTCCCCTCTCCACGTGTGCCACACTGTCATCTCCCCCTGCCTCCAACTCTACATCGTCCTCCTAGTCACTGTCAAAGTAGACCTCAATGTAGTTGACCTTGCCCGCTGTGCATCTATGCCATAGTGCCCACAGTTCCTGACAACTAAAGCATAGCTTCCTCCTCTGGAGATCTCCCTGGGTATCCTCATCCAACTGTCCTCGCCCCTAGTTGGCTCTCGATGATGGAGCCCTAGTGTCTCTCCCCCTCTGTTGGAACCCCTGTCTGGGTGGTACTAACGCTCTGGTCCTGGCTAGGGCATCCTGCAAGTCTCGCGCTCTCCCAATTGCGTTCTGCAAGGTAGTGGGCCTATTGGACTTCACCAATCCCCTCAGTAGCTCTGGTAGCCCCTCTACGAACATGAAAACTCACCTGGCCTCTGATAGGTCATGTTGTGGCTCTAACCCACTTGTTGTGGCTCTAACCCAAAATGATATAGCTCTGATAAGAAAATATAAGATAATGCAAATAACCCAAGAATAATATGAAATGATTCTTTATTATCAAAACCCTTAAGGTAGGGCAACACCATATATTCACTCCTTAAGGAAGGAGAAGACTCCACAAGCCATATGCCTGTTCATACAAGAATACTTCTCTTGATATCCCTCCATGTGGAGTCTCTAGCCTCTATATAGGCCTCATACATACAATACCATGCATCATTACCATGGTTTCCTCATACCATCAACTAATACCATGGGCCCCTTACATTATTATTAACTACTTGTGGTCCCTTACATGACATGGGTTAACCACCTTATTTATTACTATGGCCCATCCCATTATTACATTATTACCTTGGGTACCTCCCTCGGTACCCCATATTACCCCCCCTAGGTATATAACAGCGTGTCCTCATCCTTGGTCAAAAGCTCGTAAAGCATCTTAGTCATCACTCCTTGTTCTGCCTTCATGCTTTAGGGGGTATCTATTACACAGTCTTTTTTCACGCCTATTGCATTTCCCTGTGACATGCCCTGAAGTGCCCGAAACATGATCATTATACAGTATACTCATCAATGTATACAACTCAGATCCCTCCTTTAACTTTGCTTGGAAAATCTCTTGATATTTCCCTGAATAAATGGCTCTTGAAACCCTAAAATGAGAGTCATCACCCTTATGTAGCTCAAAACTGTGACGATCGCTTGTTGTTCCTTGTTAAGCCAGTGATGGAATCACTTTATTCCCTCTCATACTTGCGATGGACTAAAAAAGGAAGTTTTCCCATAGAGGATGAGAAACTTCGTGATCTAGAACCTTCCAGATCGGCGAGCTCAAGGTGGTTTCACATAGATGAGGTCGAATCCTCCAAATTTGACCTCTTGGTCTCATCCCTATGAGCTACCTCCTTAAGATGCGGGCCTAATCCTATCTTTGGAGGAGGTCTAACTCCCTCTCTTAGTGATCTAGGTGTATGTTGGTGGCCACCTACCTAGCCCTCTTGGACCCCCACAACTGTCTCTTTCAGTTTTTCAATTTCCTTAATTGTAGCACAATTTACTATTTTTGGCAGTTTTTTGGGTCATGAACTTCCGGAGCCATTTTGAGGCCCTAAATGACGTTCTTTGGGAAACCTGGGAGCAACATGTGTCCATTGATGATTGTTTCTCACTCAAAATTTGTATTCCTCAGATAGATATTTCTAATGAGGTATTGTGTGCGTCAAACAGAGATCGTATGCAAAAGTTACAACCCCAGGAAGTTGATGTACCAATTTACCTAAAACGGGGCCCATAGTTTGGCGCTTCATCTCCTAGACTTAGGTTTTTGGATGTTTAGGGTTTTCCATTGTTTCTCAACAATAAATAGGCCTTCAAGCCTCATTATAAGACAGTTAAGATGCATGTATCCACCACATCTCTTCTCAGAGATAAGCTACCATCTCCCTCGCTGGTTTCCATTTCTGTTTGTAAGCATATTTCAGTATTTTACATTAATGAAATGAAGTATTATTTCTGCTGCCTCTATATTTATGGTTATTTCTGTAATTTGTTGTGTTCCTGTTTAAATCCAGATTAGTGATATCAGAGCGGTATACTCTTTCTTTGTTTTTATTTGCATGTCCCCAATAAGGTTGGTATATAAGGAGTTAGGGCATGAACTGGTGGAACCTTTTCAAGACCAACCTCTCAAATCCCAATGGTCTTCCATGGCAGATGAAAAGAAAGAAGAGGGGATAGGGGATCCTATCAAAATCTTGCTCGAAGAAGCCCTCAAGTGACAAAGGAGTGCGATTATGGAAAACTTTGCCCAGATCCTTCAGCGGCTACCCAGGGGCAACGCATCTACTTCCAACAACTACTCTGGAAACGCCACACCCTTTAAGGTACAAGTTAACTTTGAAATCCCCATACTCGAGGGTCAGATAGATGCAGATATTGTAGATAAATGGTTAAATGTGCTAGAAGGGTATTTTTATGTTTATGATTTTCCCAACCGGTAAAATATTACTTTCACTCTTCTCAAAGCAGCCCCTCACGTCAAGGATTAGTGGGAAACTTATTGCGAGCAGAAGGATGAAAGTACGTACTCACTGTTTTCAGCCGCACCCACTTGGAATTCCTTCCAGGATGCCATTATGGAGCAGTACTACCTTGTCAAAATGCTACGAGGATAAATACATAAAGTGGTCCACACTGTGGTAGGGAAGGGACCAAAATGTGTCGGAGTTCACAAATATTTTTCATACCCTTCGCACAAAGTTGGGTATCAAGGATTCTGAGCTGCATTTGGTACTCAAATACCGCGGCTGCCTACACAAGTACATATAGGATGAGATGGAGTTCCTGGACATCTCCTCACTTGGCACGACATACCGATACGTTGTCAAGATTGAGCAAAAGTTTAAACATAATAAGCGAGATCTTGGATCTGCAAATCTGAAGGAAGGGAAAGGCTTCCCCAAATCGCAGAACCAAGAAAAAAGACAAGACGGTGTGGCCCAAGACAACCCATCGAAGCCAAGAAAATAACAACACCACGAAGTCAAAGAAGGACACAGGAAAGTGGTGTGAGTTCCATAATAGCCCCACTCACAACACAAGTGAGTGTCGGACCAAGCAGTCACTAGTGGCCGAGTTGAAGGCTTCAAAATTAGATGCATTTTCCAACCCTAAGTCATAATCTGACAAGGGGAATTACAAAAGGAAGCAAATCATTGATGCGGAGCCCAAAGCCACTGTTGCCACCGCCAGGTTCCAAAAAAATGAGCCCGAAGATCCAGAGGAGGGGGAGTTTCTTTTCCACTCACAAATGTGGGCGAAGGGTTCGCCGCTACAATTCATTTTCGACAGTGGCAACCAAAAGAACCTCTTTTTTGTAGAGGTCATGAAGTGGCTGGGACTACCAACCATACCACACCCACAACTATACATCATTGAGTGGCTTCACTAAGGACGAGATCTTCGAGTCCGCCAACAGTGCCACCTTCCCTACGACATCAAGCCCTTCACAAATGAGGTATTGTGTGATGTTGCATCGCTTGATGTTGTTATTATTTCTTTGTGTAATACATTATATGGGATATCAGAGGTAACCCCACCTACCACCACTTCTTTGATCTATGCTAAGCAAGGCAGTAAGAACACGATTGGGCTCTCACAGGGTGATGAACTTGGACGGATGTGACCTTTCTGTAGCAGCTCCTAAATCTGCCTCTTGATTTCATCGTTCTCCAGAATGGAGCGTCGATAGATTATTACATTCGGTAGTGGTGCACCTAATTTTAGATCGATAGAGTGCTTGACCTGACAGTGCAGAGGAACCCCTGCAAGGGAGGTGAAGATGTCCTCGTCCTCCTCCACGACCTTGTCCATCTATAGTTGTCGTGCAGAGGGGCACTATCTGGAGGTCGTGGCCACCGTCTTCTTCTTTCCTTGAGGGCATATCATCAGGAAAACAAATTTCCCGGTTTTGGAAATGAGCTTATTGCATTGTTTTGCAGTAACCAAAGAGATGGCGGTAGGTGGTGCTACCTCCAGTATCCTGTACAACTTATTTCCAAAAGTAATAATAATAACACAAGGCCTTGATTCATACACAACATGTCACTTCCACAAGTATGGCTGTCCTAATAATACATCACAAACTTCAAGGGGAGAAATGTCACATAATACCTCATCAATGAAGGGCTTGATGTTGTATGGAAGGCAGCACTGGTGGCTCACGCGAAGATCCCATCCTTGGTGAAGCCACCCGATGGTGTATGGTCATGGATGTGTTGTGGTCAGTAAGCCCAGCCACTTCACGACCTCTGCTGAAATGAGGTTCTTTTGGCTCCCGCTGTTGACAATGAACTGTAGTGGGGAGCCCTTTACCCACATCTGGGAGTGGAAGAGACATTCCTCCTCCTCTAGATCTTCGAGTTCCTCCTTCTGTATCTTCGTGGTGGCAATGTTGGCGTTGGGCTTCGCATCAATAATCTGCTTCCCTTTGTCATTCGCCTTGTTGGGTTCTGACTTAGAGTCGGAACATGCATCTGATTCTGAAACCTTTAGCTCGGCCACCAGTGACTTCTTGGCCCGACACTCACCTGTGTTGTGAGTGGAGCTCTTATGGAACTCACACCACTTTCGCGTGTCCTTTTTTGGCTTCACGGTGCTATTCTTTGCTTGCAGCTTTGGCGGGTTGTCTTGGGCCGCCCCACCTTCGCTTTGTCGTTTGTTCTGCAGTTTGGGGGTACCTTTCCCTTGCTTCAGATTCGCAGATCCAAAGTCTCACTTCTTTTGTTTAAACTTTTGCTCAACCTTGATGGCATATCGATATTCCGTGCCGAGCGAGGGGATGTTCAGAAATTCTATTTCTTCCTGGATGTACTTGTATAGGCAGTCGCGGTATTTGAGTACCAAATGCTACTCTGAATCCTTGATACCCAACTTTGTGCGAAGGGTATGGAAAATATTGGTAAACTCCGGAATGTCTTGATCCTTCCCCTGCCGTAGCATGGTCCACTTTATGTATTGATCTTCATAGCTTCCGACAGGGTAGTACTGCTCCTTGATGGAATCCCAGAATGAATCCAAAGTGGGTGTGGCTAAAAATAGTGAGTCTGTACTTTCATCCTTCAGCTCGCAGTAGGTTTCCCACCAGTCCTTGACGTGGGGGGCTTCTTTAAGAAGAGCGAAAATAATATTTTCCTAACTGGAAAAATCATGAATAGAAAAATAACCCTCTAGCAGACTTAACCATTTATCGACGACATCTGCATCTATCTGACCCTCGAATATGGGGATTTCAAAATTCACTTGTACCTTAAATGGTGTGGCGTTTCCAGAGTAGCTGTTGGAAGCCGATGCGTCGCCCCTCGGTAGTCGCTGAAGGAGCTGGGCAAAGTTGTCCATCATCGCGTTCCTTTGTCACTTGAGGGATTCTTCGAGCAAGATTTTGATAGTATCTCCTGCCCCCTCATCTTTATTTTCATCCGCCATGGGAGGCTGTCGGGATTTGTGAGGCTAGTATTGC
The DNA here is from genome assembly GCA_000404065.3 of Pinus taeda. Taxonomy (NCBI): domain Eukaryota; kingdom Viridiplantae; phylum Streptophyta; class Pinopsida; order Pinales; family Pinaceae; genus Pinus; species Pinus taeda. The sequence continues at coordinate 111,064 of APFE030811745.1, forward strand.
AAAGTTTTGACCACTTCAAGCCCTAACTCCTTATATCCTGACCTCGTTGGGGACATGCAAAGAAAAAAAGAGAAAAAGCAAACCGCTCTGATACCATTGATTCGGATTTAAACAGGAATGAAAAAAATTATAGATATAACCATAAACACAGAGATGCAGTGGAAATAATACTTCATTTCATTAATGTGAAATACTGAAATATGCTTACAAACAGCAATGGAAATAAACCAGCTAGGGCAATGGTAACTTATCTCTTAGAAGAGATGTGGTGGCTACATGCCTCTGAACTGTGTTACAATGAGACTCGAAGGCCTATTTATTGTTGAGAAACAATGGAAAACCATAAACATTTAAAAACCTAACCCTAGAAGATGAAACGCCAAACTGTGGGCCCCATTTGGGTAAATTGGTACATCAACTTCCCGGGGTCGTAACTTTGGCATATGATTTCTGTTTGATGCGCACAATATCTCATTAGAAAGATCTATCCGAGAACTATAACTTTGGGAAGAGCAACATCGATCGGTCCTTGGACCCATGTTGCTCCCAGTTTTCCCAAAAAATGTTGTTTAGGGCCTCAAAACGGCTTCGGAAATTTAGGACCCAAAAAACTACTAAAAATAGTAAACTGTCCTACAATTAAGGAAACTAAAAATCTGAAAGAAACAATGGTGGGGGTCCAAGTGGACACCAATATCCACCTGGATCATTTTTCACACTTTGGAATTGTATTGGCACACCAAACTATTGGTAGTTTACACTTTTTGGGTCAAGAAACTAAGCTCCATAAAATAAGGGCTCGCCTAGACAGTGTGGAGAAATAGAGTAGGGTTCTCCTTACCCTTTCAAAACTGCTAGAAAAATTAGAAGGTGGGGTTTTAGTGTCAGCTCTAGGGACAACCCTATAGACATTCTAGAGGACTCCCTTGCAAGATTGGCTCCTTCCTTTGTTTGGTGCTCCAATGACAATTTATTCTGATCTCTTATTTTACTTTCATGGTTTATAAGGTCCATAAGCATATATTTCCATATGTCTAGTAGGTACATTTTCAAATTTTTATGTGCCTAGTTTCCTCTATGTTAGGATCTTGGGTCTACAAATGTTTTGAACCAATTGAGCTCAAAATTGTTTCTTTTCTTTGTCATGAGTAAATCTAGTTGAAGAAAATGCTGATATTTTTGTCAATGTTGTGTACTAGTCTAGATATTTGCTAATAAAATTGTCTTCTTATTAAAAGTATATACATTTTATTCATATTCTACAAAATTATCTCTTTCTTTATCCCCCAATGATATAACCAAGATTGGGCATCCTTATGCCATCACTATTTGAAACGAAGGTGGTGTTTTACTAATGTTTTAAGAAATTTTAGGGAGCCTCTCACCTTCCATGTTGTTTAACCTCTTCTTATACATTGAATAACTATGTAAGCATGCTTTCAATATGGGATAGGATCACTTCAACAATGATATGTTTGGGTGTATTTCCTTTAATTTTGAGATTATAGGTTATAAATTCCTTTTGGATCTCTTCTAGCTTTCTCCATCACTCTTCAAAGATAATGCATTCCAAAACATCACATACATATAATATATGTTTATTTGTAATGATATACTCAAATAGGTGTCTTTTAATCCCATCTTCAAGTCCATACTAAGCTTTCCACCCTCCATCAATTCTTTTATCAATGTTATAATTCTAGTTGAGTTTGTGATGAATGTCAATTCTGAGGTATTTGGAGGAATGCACTTCCTCCAAGTTGTCATTGTCATATGCGAGTATCATATGCGATCATTTTGGATTCAATTATCATGAATTTTGTTATTTTTGTTAATGATATTCATTATTCGTTTTATCTCTCAAACCATGAAAAATTGCATGTGAAATTAGATGTTAGATTATAATCCTACTAGATGGATTTGATGATAAGAAAAATTATGATACATTGTCCATAAGTTGCTTAAGAATCCGACCCAAGAATCAACAATGTTGCTATAAGAATTAATTTTACAAATAATATGTCTCATTGATCATAGGTTTGAGGCACAAGGAAAGTGACCAATCGAGTGTTTTGAAAATATTTGACATGCAAAGTATCACCATATTGATATGAATGTTAGTATCACCATATTCATATCAATGTTGCTAGTAATGAGAAGAAGAAATTGATAAACAATTAGATTGTGATTAATCAGGTTTCCTATAATTGAGGAAAGGTAAATTATCAATGTGGATAACTAAGAAGTGAGACTTTGATAATGCAAAAATAATTGAATTATAATTCCAAATGTAGATTTCACGATGTTAAAAGGATTCATTTGTTTAGGTGCATGTCTAAAATTAATAAAGAAATTACAAGTTAGAAATTTTCACTAAACTTAATAGATCTTTTATGACAAATAAAATCATTAAACTATGCATTATCTTTGTATTGATATTGACCAAATGTGTAAAAGATAAATGAAATTTTGAGATATTTATATTAACTATTCTTTTTGTTTGCTAGGTAATGTGAGTCCTAAGATGATTAACACTCCTAACTTATGGCTTTAGTAGCTACGACCGAGGGGCATCTAAGAAGTCAAAATCACTTAGGGATTGCACTTGACATGGGCCACACCAGCCCTTAGCATGACTGGATTTTTTCCCACAGAGTTTCGAATCAGTGATATTTACACCACAAAGTTCCTTAATATAACACCCTATCTTCGTATATTCTATGCCTTGTGGGTGAGATATTTACATTAACTATTAATTGTTTGTTTTCTTCGAATCAAATATTTATTTCAATCACATGATGCTATGAATTACTTACTAAGTGGTAGAGAGGATAAAGTTAAATGTGCATAAACATTAATGAAATAATAGACACAAACATTATAAGATTAGAGTGATGAAATATATTAATATGCAACATCATCTCTTTGAGTTCCCTTGATATCTATTCTTTTCTCTTCAAAATTGTTATTCAACCATGATGCTAATCTTACTAAAAATTTCCTATCCCAATAATTTACACCTATAAACTATGGTTAATAGTTTTGGTGTTTTGCAAAGAGGCAAATATAATAAATTGAATGATATTATGGAAATTGAAGTATTTAAATACATTAAGTATGGACATTGCATTAGAGGAAATTTCAGCCTAAAAGTGCCTATGAAAGTTTCACGTATATATAATATATAAACCAATCAAAATCCTTTAAATTTAAAAAGAGGTACATGCAAATATTTTGGAGGTAAAATAAAATAAACTACTTGTTTAATTGTATTTTTGACTTATCTCCTTATAAGTTTACTCAAATTTCAAGTCTAGACACTTGTTGGATGCAAAATTAAGTTCCACATCCAACAAATACCCGTTATGCATACTTTTGAGAAGACCCACATTGATAAAAATTGAAGATAAAGTAAACAAACGTGTTCAACATACTTGTTTAATGTATCTTCATTTTTTTTTTATCAATGTGGATCTTGTCAGAAGTATGCATAATGGGTACTCATTAGATGTGGAATTTAATTCCGCATCCAACGAGTGTCTACACTTCAAATTTGAGTAAACCTATAAGGAGATAAGCCAAAAAAACGTAAAAAAAAAAGAATAGTTTTCCTCTTTTCCGTCCAAAATTTATAACTCTTATTTTACTATTTTCCTCAGGAGACCACTTTTAGGCTGAAATTTCCTCTAGTGAATGCTATGCCAATTGATTGACAATAATCAAGAATGCTCATAACACATGGATTAGAGCTCATTAAAAAATATAGAGTTTTCAAAAATTTCTTGGAAAGTTTGGATCAAATAACACTTTAAATTTTGTATACACTAACATGGTTGTATTATTATGGGGGTGTACCACATGGATTCAAGAGCCTATTGAGAATATAAATGATTTTAGTCTTTAGATGTAAAAAATAAATGATGGTCGTGAGCTTAAAATATTCACATCCATCCTCATATAATATCACAATTAGAATAACCATTAAATACTTAATAGTATAAAATTAAAATATAATAAATTGTTAAAAGTGTAATCCTCTATTTCAAACTTTGCAAAAAAAATTGTTCTTCTTAAATAGTAAGTATACTAAGATTTTAAGAATATAAAAATAATTGAATTTTATTTTTTAAATAATAAATTTGTTAATATTTTGAAAATATAAAATTAATTGAGTAATCAACGATTGACTTTGTAGTTACACACATCCACAAGTCGACCACAAGGTTGAAGGACACCCTGTGCATGACATATCCATTAGAAATAACCAATGACCTACGTTCATTATGATAAATACCAAGATTATATCCTTAGACATTCTCCACTAATAGGCAAGGAGAGGAGAGAGTGAGTTGCATTGTTTGTTCCTTAGTTACAAGAGAATAGCCTTGACTCGCTTAGTATTTACGACCATGGCTAGAGACCAACTAACATTGAAAGTATGCATGGTTTCAACTATTGTACTAACCATCCCCATAGAGAAGCATCGTATGTTCCTCTCCATATTTGATCTTTATTTGGTAGCCTCCAATAACATGCAATTTATTTTTTTTACAAACCAACAACATCATTATAACAATGCCTACTTCATTTATGAATCCCAAGAGAGGAGAAGGATGTGGTGTGTGTGTGTGAGAGAGAGGAAGCATATATATATATATATATATATATATATATAATATATATATATCTTATCTCATCTATATATATATATATATATATATATATATATATATAATATATATTATATATATATATAGAGAGAGAGAGAGAGAGAGAGAGAAGAGAGAGAGAGAGGAGAGAAGAGAGAGAGAGAGAGAGAGAGAGAGAGAGAGAGGAGCATAGTGGTGTAAGATAGAGAGGGAGAGAATGATGGGGGAGAGAGTGAGAGAGAATGAAATAGAGCCTTGTATCTAGCTTTCAAGATGGTCTCTCCCTTCACTATCCCTTACCTTATCATCATTGGAGATTCCGATAACAATAATAAACATCTTCAACTAGGCTTCGTTTATACAAATGCTAAATTTTCTTTCATTTTCCTATGCATATCCTCTCTCCTTTCCCAATTTCTCTCTATCTCTTGTTTTCATGTCCTTAAAATCAATAATTCCTCAATAGATTTCCAAGCTAAACTAGCAATCCATGTCAAAATGGGGGACCTAAATGTCAATGGAAAAAGTTCCATTCTCAACATTTCATGACAACCCCCCTATAACTAATCAAATTCGCCATCTAATCAAGAAAATTTTGTATACAACTTTTGTGGTAGTCTACAAGTGATTGCATTATATTGAATTAACACTTCACCATAATCACTTCATTGCCTTGATATCCTTGGGCATGCCTTTTAATAATATCTCACACTCCTCTTGAAGCCAAGATGGGATATTTCTAGTGATTTGGGAGTTAATGGGGTGTACTACACATCATTCCCGTGTGAAGTATCAATTGATGACAGGACCTATTGCAATGACTCAACTCAGTGTGAAATGTTGTATATGTCTTGAATTCTAACTAGTCTCTTCTCCTTTTAGGCATAAAGACTCTGTCACACTTCCTTCTTGGGTTCAATTATTGAAGTGACATTCTCCTTTCATCGTGCCCATGACAAGTGGGGGGCCACCATAATGAAGATAGTGTTACAACAAATATAATAGGACTTTTAAGGATTATATTCCTGGTATTGTCAACTTCATGTTGGCATTTCCAACCTTTCTATTTAGCTTGAGACTCCTTGGAGATTTTAGCACAACATCATTAAGCTCTTCAAAAGTTACAAGATGAGTGTAGAGCCTTAGCTCCCAACAAGAGGAATTCAAGGCTAAACAATTGGAAATAATGCAAAATCAGTCTACTTTAACACAATTAGGGACATCTCTAGCAGTTCCATCATTTTGTTTCCCCCTGAACTTGAATTTCCTTCGATTTAGAGACTCTTGTGCTAATAACATGCATAAAATGCTTCTATCTCCCTTAGATTTTATACATGCAATGTTTAATTATACTTGAGTATCCATTACAACTTCATTTTGACAATATTGATTTCTTTCCTATATATTTTCTATTAAAAATTAAACTTACCTTATAAAGCTTACTAAAAATATACTTTTTAAAATGTATTATAAATACAATTTTCAATATAATATAAATAGCGTCTACTTCTAAAACAAGAAAAAATCAATATTATATTTTATAAATATTTCAAAATATATTTATAATTATGTAATATAAATCCATAGTTTTTAATATATTTTTAAAACATATTTATATAACTAATACTATTTATTATTTATAAATTTAATATTTCAATTTTAATATAAATATAATATTTGTTATATTAATTTTTATTTTTAAAAACCCTAACTTCATATATATATTTATTTGATTAACGTTTAATAAATTATATTAGATAATAATCATCTATATCATTATAAATATTTTTCCCTTTACTATACATTCATACAGTTGTGTGTATACAGTTGTTTAAACACACACATATATATATATATATTCCTCATAGCAATAATTCACAATTCCCATGTGAAGAAAGGGCCTCCTTCCCATGAGATGCGCGCATTATATAATTAGTGTTACGTCATACGGACGGCAAAACCTTTAAAAACATGCATAGAATTATACCGAGGGACAACCAATGACGTACGTTTCAACCTTCCATGTGCCATGTGATACAAACATTTCCACCTATCAATGTTGCGGGATTGTCGATGTTGGCTTGTACCGTATGCCCCAATTTTCCGAACATGTCGATTTCTCAGAATTGACCATAAAATTAGCGGCAGTAATCGAAGTAGTTCCATGTGCCGTATGCCCCAATTTACCAAACATGTGGATTTCTCAGAATTGACCATAAAAGAGGTGTGTGACGTGTCCCCTGACGCTGAGTAATCGAAGTAATTTTCAATTAATTTTATTCAAAATTTAGAGTAATTTTTGAGATTCTAACTTGTATATTTGATTGGTTAAATTTATGTAATTTGAGTTTTAGTATGTTGAATTTCTTTATATATTATTTCAATCATATAAATTAAATAAATTTATTATGGGTCAATATCATGGTTTATCAATACTATTTGTCTAAAAATTCAAAACTAACTTCATATGACATGTAATGCTCCTTCCTACCCTCTTCTATTGCTTTGGGATGTGGGAAGTGTTAATTATTGCTCTAATCTAACCTACAAGATTTATTATGAAGACGAGGTCACAAAAAGTTTATTTTTTCCAACTTCATTGAAACTCAAAACAAATACTACCAGTGGATTCATCTTATTGAGAGTTTTCTAGTGATATAAATGATGTCTCAATTTAATTTTCGAATTGAAGGTTATGCTCATTCAAAGTTCAACAAATCACATTGCGCCACATTAGCAACAAATCTCCATGTGTGACCCATGTGGATCTACCATGTCACCCCGAACAATTCCATATTGATCGTGGACCCTACATGGCATCCACATGGCCACTACTAGGTCTTTGTGGTGCGTGCCACCTCAACCCCAACTTATGGGTACCACCAGGGTCTATCACTTCATGTTATGCAACCATTTCTCGTTATATTTGGTTCCAAGGAAATTTGGGTTATGAAACATTATCCACTATTGACACAATGCCAAAAAATCTAACCTTTGGATTACTTAGTTGTGTCATGGAAAATCCAACTCTACAGATACTGAGGCTTCACAAGGGTGTGCACCACTGACCACCCCAAATCTCAAATTCCCTAAATCATATGAAAATTCTATGGAAAATCTAGTTGAGGTCTTATTGGGAACTTTTCATATGTGCAAAACTCAACTTAGATGCTCCAAATTACCAGATGCGTCCATGAGTCAACTGGATATCTACCCCCTTGCGTATTCAGATTCAACCAATTCTTGGGAGATGAAAAATCTATCCAGCCTGAATATAAATTCTGCCAAGAGACCATCTTGTCCTAGATACAAAATTCACTAAGAAGACCATCCAATCCCAGATGAGATATGGATATTTGCCAAAACTTGCAAGAGGAAAATTTAAGTCTTTTTATTAGAATTTCTTAAGGTAGGGCATTTGCTGAGAACATCAAATTCTAGGGACAAGAAAAATGTTCTAAAAACCGACCTTCAAAAGTATTATGATGTGACCATCAAAGATTTAATGGCACCATTAGGCTTAACTTACAGCAAATCCTAAGCAAAGAGAAAGATGGCTCCAAAGGACAGACTTCACAAGGGAACCATAGACCATGCCTACTTTGCCAAGCTCAAGACATCACAACAATGTACATGTGTGCACAAATTATAGAGCTGTTTCATCATTGTTAAACCAAGAAACCATCATCACTAGTTGAATCCTCACTTAAAATACAACACATAGTTACCTTCTTATGATGTGAGATAGGATTCTTTCAATTGGAAGGAAGACATACAAATTTATATGATTATTTAAGAGAACTATAGGTCATGCATGTAACAACATGAATTTCAACCCATTAGGTCGATTACAATTCTTAGTTATCGGAAGTATATATATAAAATTCATCACAACATTCATAAAATAGACGATCCTCGACTCTAACCAGACATTCGTCCAACACACAACACATCAATTGAACTCCTAATAAGTAAGACAACACACAATCATGCTTATGGAATTGAGCTTCCCAAACTCATAAACATATAAGATAACTAAGAACTTGTCCTGGGTGATTTTCAAATCACCATTTATGAGCATATCAAACAACATGAAATTCACTAAGGTAGTGACCACATAACTAAAGAAGCTCGTTATCGCCATAGATATACAAGATAGTTTGTCAACCATTGTTAGATACTGAATCAAGCATTCCTTCATAGATGTTACATGATTAATCATTAATCATAAGCACAATAGTGGACATCATAGCATGTGGACGAACATGCATAACTGAGTATACTTATATGTGTGTGTTAATTTGACTAGCAAATGAAGGGCAAACTTCCACTCTCCACCCAACCATAGGCTAGCTACACTACAATCTTTCTTGTAGTTGACTAGCCTCAAGCCAAATTCAAGGTTTGAGGAAGTTCTTGCATAAGGGAAGTTTACATCAATGGTTTGTTCATTCACTAAGCTTCACACATTCTTAGAAAAAGGGTTCCATGGTCTCAAAAATAATCATAGGGATTAACATCAAGGGTCAAAGAGCACAAATTCAAATTCACTGAGCACTAACTCCAATTTACAAGGTCAATAATCAGTGCTAGTGTTGTATGGTCAGCTATACCATGCTCTGCAACTACACACCTCCCAAAATTTTCCTAAACTGTGTGGAGAAATAGGGTAGGGTTCTCCTTACCCTTTGAAAATTGCTAGCCAAATTACAAGGTGGGATTTTAGCCTCAAATACCAGTGTCTATTCTAGGGAAAACCCCATAGACATTCTAGAGGGTGGTATTGCAAGATCAATTCCTTCCTTGGTTTGATGCTCTAATGATAATTTATTCTAGTCTCTTCTTTTACTTTCATAGTTTACATGGTCCATAGAACTGCATGTCCTTATGTCTAGTAGATACATTTTCAATTTTTTATGTGCTTAATTTCCAATATGATAGGATCTTGGGTCTTCAAATGCTTTGATCAAGTTCAACTCAAACTTGTTTCTTTTTTGGTCATGAGTAATTCTAGTTGAAGAAAAGGCTGACATTTATGTCAATTCTACGTACTAGTCTATATCTACTAATAGAATTTTCTTCTTACCAAAAGTATATATATTTTATTCATATTCTACAAAATGATCTCTTTCTTTGTCCCCCAATGTTGTTACCAAGATTGGACATCCTTATGGCATCCTTGTCTAAATCGAAGGTGATGTTTTGCTAGATTTTAAAGCAATTTTAGGAAGCCTCTTGTCATCTATATTGTTTAACCTATTCTTATACATTGAATAATTGGATGTAGATATGTTTTCAATAAGGAAACAAATTTTTTTTATGAGGATAGGATTGGGTGTATTTCTTTTAATTTTGAGATTATAAGTTATAAAAAAATGTTAGATCTCTTCTCATATAATAAATATATTAATATTTTAGCCTGCAGGGGTTTGGTCTCACGGCCAACGGATGGTCTGCTAAGTCGTTCGTGCCGTTGTGCAGGTCACTGGTTCAAGTCTCGTCTTAACATGAGTGTCGTTCTTGCGGGCTGGGCAGTTTCTTCTAGCATTTATAGTGGCAGCCGGTGGGATTTGACCCCATGTAACGTGAGTACGATACCATCGTCGTTGCTGATTCCACTAGATGTCCAAAAATTATATATATAATATATATATATATATTATATATATATATATATATATATATATATATATATATATATTTATATATATATATATAATTAGTTAAGTAATCCACCATATGACTTCGTTAAGTATATTAATAATTTAAAAATATATATTTAATTGAGTAATTAACCATTGACTTTAGTTGTTGACCCCAAGTCTACCACAAGGGTGAGGGGACACCCTGTGCGTGACGTCTCCATCGGAAGTAAGCAATGATGAACGTTTCATTATAATAAATAATAAATACGAAGCCTCTATCCATAACCTTTAGCCACTCCATCTCCCATGCGAACACAAGAAATTCTTCGAACAGCTTTTCCCCCTACCAGAATGAAAACTATGAAGCTCCCCTTCTTTCAATACAGGTATGACCTAGCCTCTGAAAGTGGTTCAATGTAGATGTATGACCTAGCCGTTGAAAGTGATTAAATGTAGACGTATTTGATCATTTTGACAGTAATACCATTTGTTTTTGTTTTTGTTTTGAGTAGGGCATTCATTTGTCCTCAAATTTCTCTAATGAGTTATATGGAATATATCACTGGAATTTGTTTGCATTTAATCTCCGTAAAAATGAAAAAATTTCAAGTCCATGATCGAATAATTGTTCGCTTCTTTAGATAAGTTTCTGCAAGCTCATCCCCTGTGTTTCCCCTCCAAAGGCAGAGTACTCTAGTTTCCTGATTGTGAAGCAGAGACGAAATACATACCGTAAATTTAGCTCTGATAGTCTTTCTCAAAAACATACTACCCAAAACAATTTTTATACTGTTAGTCTTTCTCTATAACCCATAATCATTTCCGATGGAATATTCCCTTGTTTCTTGTTTGTTGAGTCTCCTCGTCATCATTCGTGATTGAATATTCTTTCCTTTATTTAGTTAGTGTCTTCAACCAGCTTTGAAGGGCATTGCCTTCGGGTTTTTCTTTTAATGGAATTTTTGTATTGATTTGGATATTGTATTTTTTTTTTTTAAATGTATTTTAATCGTATGAATGGATTCTGAATTTTGAATAACTTATGGAACATGGATTGTGCAGATTACACTATTTAAATTTGTAATTTTATCTAATACATACTAGACTTAAAAATATATTAAAAATATCCCAAAACATAAAATAATCCAATTATGATAATGATAAGAGTAGATTGTGCATCAAATTTCAAATTTCATTTTTTTATATAGAATTTGAAGAGTAGAATGTGCACCCTTCCTGGGGTATGTCTCATGGTCCAACTTCCAATGGTGGCCTTATTTGTTATATGCTCAAATGCTCAATACATAATCATACAAGCGTCAATTTGCAAAAATAACACTACTATCATGTCCAGAATGCCCAAAAATCTCTGTCTAGGCTCTTCTTGAGCTCAAAAAGGTTAAAAATTGAGCAAGATAGTGCTCCTTGAAGTTTTATTGCAAAACTCCTCTACAAACTGGTCTCGTTCTGTAAATTAGGAAACCAAAATAACATATCTCAATTGTTTGGGCCGTTGTAGTGTCATATTGTCAGTGTCAAGTTCGATCTGCAATTTTAGGCGAAGACTACATTTTTTTTAATATAAAAAAATCTCTTTTTTGAACTGTTGTGTCGAAGCCCCCTCCTACCCTCGCATTGATGGTTGTATGGGGCCACATAAGACAAAGGGGCGCATGCCATATGCCGCATGCTCTCCTTGGCCCCGCTCTCAGTTGTGTGGTTGCCATATGGCTTGGGCTTAGGCGAGGGCAAGGTGCCACAAGCCTTGCCCCTTTCTCATCAATTGTCGGTCTTGTGTATTAATGGAAACGAAAAGCTGGGATGGTCAAGCATGCCCATCTGCTTGCCCATTACCCCCAACCATCTAAATTCTTGTAATTAAATAAAACCATGCACCCATTATATAATAATAAACACTTGTAGTCCAGTGGGTAGAGAGCTTGTTTTGTGGACGATATGTCATGGGGTCAAACCCCACGGAGTTGGTCAGTCAACTAGACAAAATTTTGGCACCATTCCCAAGGCCACGTGGAAACCTCTGATTGGGCCATGTGGCACCCTCTGATTGGGACACGTGGCACTCTTTGATTGGTCCACGTGGTGGCCTGAGATTGACCCATCTCTCATAACTTCAAACCAATACCAGTGTTCCACGTGTCCTCACAGGATTAGACCATATGCCACTATACAATCCAATCAGTGTGTTGACGTTAGCACCATATTATCGTACGGTCTACACAGTCAATGTAAGGTCCCACCTTACCAACCATGAATTGCATAGAGAAGTAAATCTTACATTGAATACTAATACTCATTTTTTTTAAACTTATAATATGACCAACTTGGTTATCATGAAGATCATGTTCCTTTATCTATTTCAATATAAGAATATAACATAAGAAGTGAGGGATAACTTTTCCTTAAAACAAATTCCAAAATGCATTTCTCCTCAAGTTTAAAAGAGGATAGCATGTGCCCTTTGCATACTTATACGTGAGTTCTAAGTAAGACTGAAAATAAATTCCATCATAATGCTATGTGTGAGCATAAGCTTAATCAACCTATTTGACCCTTTATATTATGCTAAATTGGTTCCACTTATTGACTCTTGACATCATAACCACAAAGTATCATGCTTCTATTACATAAATAAAATATAGGTGTATAAGTATTATCCTACTTATAGCAAGGCAACTAAGGGAAGAATATGTCTCTCTTCATCAGTAAATCTAATAAATATGATATGTAATCACAAAATATATTGACCCAACAACATTTCCAATTTCATCAATTAAAAATTCCCAATCCTAGTTCTTAAGGCAATGATTCAATCATGAGAATTCTAAAATGAATGTTGCATCAAGAACAACTATTATTACCAATTCAGAAGCAAATTATTCTTCAACAAGCGCCAAGTAAAACAATGGGCCTGCAAAAACTGGGCAAAAATAGTTATTTTCTACAGTCACTAAAGCATAAGGTTGCACCCTTGAATACATGCAATTTTGATGAACTTATTATCCTCATTTTCACAAGTAATTAAATCCTACATAATTTGTCATTGTAAAATTGTTTCCGACAACACCCCTTTTTTATGATATCTTTATATGATAAAAGTAACATTGTCCTATAATTGACCTATTCACGCTTCAACAACTTTACTAAAATTCATCTTCAAATTTATACAAAAACCTGTAGACATAGGAAGCTACATCCATTGCATAATCTATTCATAAATTTCTGGTATATAAAAGCTATAGTCAATTAGACATTTACTCTAAGGATTTATGTGCATAAAAGCTACAGTCATTGAGGCCTTTTGAAAAACAGCTTGCAAGCATACAATATACAACCATTGGGGCATTTTCTCAAATGCTTGGCAACCATCATCTCTTAAGACAAATTGACAGTCATTAGCAACATGAATATAAGATTTTCACTCAACCTATTGAACTCATAAAATTCATAAATCAAAACTTCAAATATTGGCATATTAAAACATAAACTAAATGATCTTAATCCTTCACTTAAAACTCGACAACATACACAGTTGGCAGCAGTAATCTTCAAAATCATCCAGATTTACAATCTGGGTTCGGAGAAGTGTCTTTGGAATCAAATGGGGGGTTACATGGCCAAATGGCATGGATACCCCCTGATGTTGAGCAGAAATACAACAAAAATTTCCAGAGATGCGATTTATTAAAACAACAACAACAAAAAATCCTATTATCCCATTTATCACTTTTATCAAACATTTAGTTTAGTCAACTCATGGCGACCTTCTATGGACAAAAATTCATTATAAAAGGAACTTAAAACTTCGGCAAAAAATTATTGTTTTAATGCCCTTGCATGTAAATTCTTAACTACAACTGCCATTCATTATTGGTTTGCCCAGAATTAACTCTGTAAAGATCTCATAAACATTCACAGGCAGCAATTTCCAATGAATTTTAAAGCTCTTAAACACTTTAAAACTAATAATAAACTAAAATTTCACAAATGCTTATGAATATACCTGACAACGTATTTATACAATTCCAAAAAGATGGGAATATGTTCCAGCTCCAATGAGATTATGCTCTGACTCCAATATCCTTACCAACTCATTATGAACCATCCGATTTTCCTCCCAACCATATCCAGGAGGAACTTCCCCCCCTAGAACCCCCGAGCTGTATAAGCTCACAAGCAATACCAAAATACCATAGTAGAGAGATATACGAGGCAAACTAAGGAAGATAAATTTCACTTCCTCTCAATACCACTCAAAGATGTTTTAGTGCAGACCGATCTAGAAGGAAGACGAGGCAAGTGGATTGCAACTTTTCTGGAATATGATGTGGAAATAAAGCCCACAAAGCTTGTTAAAGGACAGGGATTGGCAAAGTTAATGGCCGAGTCAAATTTGCACACCTTAGACATAAATCTGATCGCTGCTATGTTCGATGAGAATGAGGAGGGATTGTCAATTTAGGTATCTGAAAAGTTTTCTCTTTCTCCGTGGTATTCAGATGTCATATATGTGCTTAAAAATTTGTCACCACTACCCGACATGACTAGAAACAAAGCGAGAACACTCAAATTGAAGGCTGCCAAGTTTTGCATTCTAAATTCTGCACTGTATTGGAAAGATCCCGGTGGCGTTCTGTTAAATTGTTTGGTGGAAAAAGAAGCAAAGAAGGTCATGGAGGATTGCCACAAGGGAGACTGTGGTGGTCACCTTTTTGGAAATCAACAACAAACAAAGTCCTAAGAGCGGGATACTATTGGCTGACATTGTTTGCTGATGTATATAAGATGGTCAAGAGCTGTCATAAGTGTCAGATTTTTGAAGGAAGGCAGAAGTTATAGCCTTTGCCACTTAAGCCCATTGAGGTGAGTGCTCCTTTTCAGCAATGGGGGTTGGATTTCATTGGTGAAATTCATTCCGCTTCTTCCAGTCAGCATAGATGGATCCTCACAGCAACAGATTATTTCACGAAATGGATCGAAGCAATTCCCACCAGAAAAGCTACAGATGCGGTAATTATTTCATTCCTTGAAAATAACATCTTGTCTCGCTTTGGTTGCCCAAATAAGTTAATCACTGATAACGCAACAACTTTCAAATAAAAAAGGATGGTAGAATTTTGTCATAAATATCACATCATTTTGGGTCACTCAACCACCTACCATCCGCAAGGCAATGGATTGGCAGAGTCTTCTAATAAATCATTGGTCAACATCATTAAGAAGCTGTTGGAAATAAACAAGAAGAGCTGGCATAAGAGGTTGGTCAATGTACTTTGGGCAGACTGAGTCTGTCAGAATAAATCCATTGGTACGTCCCCATTTGAGCTTGTTTATGGAGTTGATACAGTGTTTCTTACCTCTCTCGCAGCCCCGGTAGTCAAACTTCTTCAGGAGGCTGGCAGTGAAGATGATCCTATGCAGAGAAGGTTGAATCAAATGGTCCACTTGCAACAGACCAGAGAAGAAGTCTTCTAGAACACATCCAAGTTGGAGGAGAAGATTAAGAAAATTTATGACAGAAAAGCAAAGGCAGACAAATTTCAGTTGGGTGATGTGGTGCTAAAATGGGATGCAAGGAATGAGGAAAAGGGTAAGCACGGTAAGTTCGAGAATCTCTGGAAATGTCCCCTCAAGATTGCAGCATATCGGGGCAGAATGCCTTTCTTCTAAAGGAAATGAATGGGGAAGATTGTCTAGGAGGGACGATCAATGGCCGGCTGCTCAAGCGGTACCATTTCTGAGTTGTTGACACTGCTTCCACTGTCACTGTAAATACCATTTTATTTCAGTTTGGTTAGAGTTTGTCAAGTTAGTCTTCAAGTCATTTCAATGTCAAATTTGAGTCAATTTTTTTGGTCATTTTAGTTTCATAAATGAGTCAGAGTCTTGTGTTGTTTGTCGAAATAATGACTCCATAGCCCAATGGACGAAGGCACTGTCTAGCTCTTCCAGAGATCTGTTGTTCTTGGCACCTCCAAGTAGCTACCATCCCCCATTGGAGCCAATGTTAGAGTCGGTCTTGTCAGTCCTCCGTCAGAGATCAAAACTCTTTCTGCATTTCATTTTTAGGTGTCTTGCTCCATTCACTCAACTGCATTCTGCTAGGGGCATGCCATAATTTGACAAAAAAGGTCTTGTTAGTCATTTCCCCTTATGTCTGGCACCTGCTGGCTTAGGTCTTTTGTCAATGTTCACTAAAGTCCATGACAGTCAATGTTCGATCTTTTAATGGACGAGAGTCGTTTTCAGTCATTAGGTCTAGGGATCAGATAAATTGGTCTTCAAACATACCAATAAAGCCATGCAGGCCAGAGGGAGGCCCTTACAAAGTTATGATTTAAAGATTTTCATCGTCATGTTGACAGATTACCACTGTTCTTCAAAACTCTGTTTTGAAGAGAAGTCAAACAGTGTGTCGTTTGTGATAATTTTCAAAAAAGTCTCCAGTTGATCTCTTCAGGCATAGTCATGGTTTCCTTGGCCAAATGCCATGTCACGTGACCCCTACAAAAAGTGCCAAAATTTTTATCATTTTAGCCAAAAATTCAAAGGGAAAAGTGAAATACAGAGTTGCATTAAATCAGGAAAAAGTGCCAAAACAAAACATTAGCAAAATGGGTTTTGAAGAAACAAAAATCAAACCCATGACTCCCAATGTCTTTATAAAGGATTCCCGCAAGAAACAAAGTCATTGTGAACACCAAGGATAGAGAGAAACATTGCCAAGTGTTTGTGAGAAGCTAGTGCATGTTTGGAGTGAGTTTGGAGGTGTTTTCCAGAGCGCGGCGCACAGATAGAGGGGCGCGGCGCACATAGAGAGCGCGGTGTATAGAGCGTGACCCCATAGTGTTAATTTAACACGGCCATGGCGCACACCCACAAAGGCTCGAATTTGTGCCCAATTTGCATCAAATCAACTTTGAATCCCTTCCAATTGCCAGGTAGGGTCTAAATCTTGGTTGCTCATCAAATTTTGTGAATGTAATGATGGTTCATGGCCGTTTAGAGTTGCAATAAAAACGCCTAATACCTACCACTTGAAATTATCAAAACCATTGTTGCTAGGTTTGCAAACTTGTTGTATTGATGCCAAGGCTCCTCTTTCACCTCTCATTTTTCCCCTTCTTTCCATTGTTCCCTTCCCCCCTATCCCATTTTTTCCCTGTTTTCCCTACCCTAAAATAATACTAAACCCCTATTCTCTATCCCCTCCACTCATTTGTCAATGTAAAACCCCAAAAACCTACCTTATAAAATCCCCAAACCATCCTACATATCCCTGAACAAAATTTCCCCCCACAACCCCTAATCCCATCATATTATTCCCCTCCTAACACTCCCTTTTGTATTGTTCCCATTGGTGGTAGAGATCACAACAACACATAGTTTCACTACCATCATCAAAGGGAAGTCCAAGCACAGTACACATACAGTAGTCATGGCATCTGAGCATTCATCGGAGTATGAGATGGAAACCCAAAGTGATTCATCCTCAGAAGAACAGGCTCCCCGGAGACATCACAAAAGTAGCAAACATGTTAGGGATGAGCCAGCTACCCTCACAAAATTGCAGGCCTACCCTCTTGCTATGTCATGCTTCTAGCATTTGTCATGTTTGGAGTTTTGTCAAAAGGTGGCTAGTGTTCGAGTTCATCATGAGTTGGCCCGTCTTTTGTGCTTCACTTACATGGAGGTCACTCTATCTTAGCCGGGGTCACCTTCACACTAACACCTAAAACTGTCTCATTAGCAATAGGCATACCGAATGTTGGAGAACCATGGCACAAGAAATAGAAGGTTGATCGGCAGCATTATGAGCCTTACATTAAGGCCAGTTTCTTGACGTAGCTCCAAAGAGTCTTTCCATTTAGATATTTGAAAGATGAGTATGCTCCACTCATGAAGTTGATCATGAAATATTTCAGCTGTGAGGGAAGGTTCTCTCATTTATATGCCTATCACATCAGATTGCTCATGCACTTTACCATGGTACGGATGATGAACATCCAATATTTCATTTGCAGGAACATAGAGAGGATGAACACCTTCATGCAGCACAAGACCCCTTAGCAGCAACTTAACAGTGTTTATCATTTTGCTCTTATTAAGATTTTGGTGGATCATCAGCTAGGATTATAGGGCATTACTTGGGATGACTTCATCTCCTGTGACCTCTTCAACACTTCACAGGTATTATTAGAGGTTGAACATGAGATAGGTGGTCCTTCTCATTAGTATGAGCACCATGAGACCACTACTATGCCAGTATTCATCACATATCAAAGAGGCAGTAGGCATTTGTTTGGAGCAGCAAAGTGAGTGTTATCTCCACCTGAGGTGGAAGGGGCCTTGCTTCCAACATCAGCAACATAGGTATAGGACAAGGGCAAGAAGCCCATGCATGACGGGGGCCATCAGGTGAACGGGAGGCCGACTTCATCCTCATTCATGATGATGATACATATGTGGAGAGTGCCAAACTTAGGAGGACCATCCAGGAGTAGCAAACGGAGATCCAAGACTTGTCACTCAATTTGGAGAGGGCTAAGTTGATTATCAGGTATTTGGAGTAGAGGAACAAATAGCTCGAGGACCAGCATGAGATCATGGAGTTGCAAAACATCCATGAGAATCTCCAAGCTGCCCAACATAGGAGGATTGAGCTCACTCCATTAGAGCAAGAGATTAACAATGACCGAGAGTCTTGGCTCGAGCGTATCAACGTCCACCTTGAGAGACTGCTAGAGAAGGCCAACAAGGACAAAACCATATTGAGGCGGATGGTTTATCACTACAGGGCATGAAACATGAGTTCAAAGGCTCGGATAAGAAGTTTGCAGGCGAAATTGGGGAGAGCGACAAAGAGACAAAAGAGGCAAAAAGAGCAAGATTGGCTTCGAATCTTGGCTGAAGCCTCTGTGGCCCAGCATAACACTTCATAGAGAACCTCTAGCCCAAATTTCAAAAAAATTGGGACAATTTTGGTGACATGACAAATTTTTGGGCACAACATAGGGTTTTTCTCCCTGTGCGCCGTGCCACTGGCTGATAAGTTTAGGATTTGATAGGCTGAGTAAGTTGGTTGTGTCTTTTGATTTTTCTTAATAGCACGCTAGCTTCTAGAAGATATACCAGAGCTAATCCAGATCCAGATCCTCTGCACATCTATGAAAATCACAATTTTATTCCAAGAATTCGTCGTCAAGAGAGCTCTATATCTCCCGTGTTCAAATCCCATTCATGCCCTGACATTTTTGAGTATCTTTAAGAGCTATATTTTGATGAGTAGTTCGAAATATCATTTTTCGAGACCAAATCCGAAAGGGCGATTAACTCTACTGTCCCCAATCTGCAGTTTCTTGTAGACTTGGAAACGGAAAGGGCTAACCATTCAATTGATAATTACATTCTAGCATAGCTTCAAACTCCAATTGCTAGCCCCCTACAAACTGCACACACTCCTCCAACACCTCCAAGGCCGAATCCACCAAGAGTGATGGCTGCCCATTTTGCACCCCTTGTCGATGCAGAGAATGTGGCAATGAGACTCTTTGTACAGACATTTGCAGGTGAAGTGAGGAAATGGTTCAAAGGTTTGTTGGTTGCACGTATCGCTACCTTGGCCGACCTACAAAGACAATTTTTAAACCGTTGGGAAGTGAAAAAGAATCCTCTTCAAATTCTGGATGAATATGAGCAAATCAAACGAAACGCTGGTGAGTCGGTCCAAGACTACTGCATTCGATTCAATTCTGTTTATAATGAAATTCTCGATCATCTAAGGCCACCTGTGGGACTAGTCATGGTGAAGTTTCTGGATGGTTTTGATGCTGACATGACTTATCAATTAAGAGAGAGAGAACCGGCCACAATGGAAGACATGCAGAAGATCGCGGTCAGCGTTGAAGCAAATCTGCTGACTAAGAGGGCTAGAGCAAAGGTAGAAAAGAAGGTCACCGTAAAAGAAGAATCTTCTTCGGTAGATCAACTACTCCGAAAGGTTGAGCAGATGCTTGAAAGGGTGAAACTTGACAAACCTGAGCCACAAGTTAGAAATCCTAACTTCCGTGGCCAGCAACAACCACAATATAGAATAAGGTAGAGAGATCAGCGAGCCTAAGAGCAGATAGCATAGCAGCCAGTACAGCCACCTTTGCAGCAAAATTTTGTGCATGGACCAGAGTCAGATGAGGACGGGAATATAATAGGTGAAGAAAACCACCTCTTTACTCCTGATAATTTGCCTATTTATATCACAGAGGATGAGGAGTATGCAGAAAGCTCAACTGTACACAAAGATGCAGATTTCATTCTAGCCAATGACACCGTGTTGGAGGAAAAATCAGATGAGTACCAAAGAGGCTATATGAATGCTCTGTCCGCCCAGCAGCAATGATATTCACTTAGACACAGAGACGTGTTGGCTAAACCAATTCAGAAAAGGAAGAATGGTGAGACATCAAAGAATGATTCATCAGTTACACAAAGGAAAGGAAAGGAGGCGGTTGGTTCGGATAGCAGCAAATCACCATCAGCAGAACAATCAAATCAGCCAATTGCATCAAAAGAAAAGGAAAGGAAGGAAATCCCAGTCAAAGAGGTAGAAAATATTCCCGCTTTTAATTTAGAGAATGAAATTTCTAAATTGAAGGTATCCATTCCCTTGATTGAAATAATGAGGAACAACAGTTATAGAGGGCAAGTATCTAAAATTTTGAATTTGGACCCAATGTCCGACATGGTGAATGTCGAAGATGATAACAACCCAAAATGATTTTTGGGCCAGCATCGAATGGTGATTCTCCTGATAGTGATGTGCCACCTTTTTATATCAGTTTAAGATTGCATGATTTTGTGTTACATAATGCCATGTTCGATTCCGGAGCTTCTCACAATCTCATGCCCAAGGCTATCATGGATAAGCTGGGTCTAGACATCACCCGGCAATACCATGATCTCTATTCGTTTGATTCCAGCAGAGTAAGATGTATCAGGCTCATCAAAGACTTGGTTGTGAGTCTGGATCAACTCCCAATGAAGAATGTTTTGATGGACATTGTTGTAGCAGATATTTCTCCCAGGTTTGGCATGCTTCTTTCCAGGTCTTGGGTAGCGAAATTGAAAGGGACACTACAACTAGATTTCTCCTATGCAACGATTCCGGTGTTTGGCCAAATGAGGAAATTGTATTGGGAACAAAAAATGAAATACATGATTACAAGCAAAGAGAAACCAATAAATCATCCGATTAATTATGTACATATAGATTTAGAGTCTTTTGTTTTGTATTCTGATAGTTTCAATGATATCGATAGTTAGTTAGTAGAAGCAGATAATATTCCAGAAATAACAGAAAATTTCAAAGGAGTTTTAGAGAAATAAGGACAAGAATAGCAGAACACCATTGAGCGATCAACTGAAAGTAATGGACAACAAGCAGACAAAGCAAATCAAACATATTTCCAACACTTGCAAGAGGAGGAAGAAGGTTTGTGGACCATGGATTTCGATGGAGCAGTGGGAAATGATGATGCAGGAATTGGGATTTGGGTACGCAGTCCTTTCTCCGCCCCGAACAAAGTGCCTATTAACATGCGCGTCTGCTCTTACAAGCTAGCTTTTGATTGTTCAAATAACAAAGCTGAGTATGAAGCTCTGATTGCTGGCCTAAAAATTCTAAGAAATCTGAATGCTAAGAGGATTTCAGTATATGGCGACACCGAATGGGTGATTAAGCAAGTCAGAGGCGAATATCAAGCAAAGTATCCTCAGATGCGGGCTTACCGTAATGCAGTTCTAGACATCCTAAAATTATTTTCAGAATATACCTTGACATGTGTGCTTCACATACAAAATAGCATTGCTGATGCTCTTGCTAAGGCAGCAAGTAATTTGAAGATCCCAATGAACTCTAGCAATAAAATTGAAATCCATGTCAAGCATCATTCGACAGTCCCGAACAATCAGAGATATTGGCAAGTTTTCCAAGATGATGAAGAGATTGATGATTTTCTGCAAAACAAAGGTAAGTTCAAAGAAACCTCAATTGATGTAGAAAATGATGATGGTAAAGATAATGATAAAGATGATGTGCAGATCAATCAGATGGACGTGTTGTAGCTAAAGAATAACGTTATTCCTAAAGGCTTCATACCTTTAGAAGAACTCTTTGATCAAGATGATGTAGCCCACAAACCTACATTGCAGCCAACAGAGAAGGGTGTGGAAGAGGTCAATGTCAAAACAACTGCTAATCCTAAAATGGTAAAACTGTCTAAAGCATTGCCACAAAGGACAAAGGACAAATATATCAACTTGCTGTCTTCATTTGTAGATGTGTTTGCTTGGGACTATTTTGACTTAAAGACATATGATACCAATATAATTCAACACACTATACCCATTAAGCCCAATCAAAAACCTTTCAGACAAAAGTTGAGGAGGCTAAATCCAAAGCTGCTGCCATCGATTGAAAAGGAGATAAACAGGTTGTACAAATTAGGAATCATTGTTCCCATCAGATTTTTAGATTGGATGTCTAACTTGGTGCCCGTACGGAAGAAAACAGGTGAGATTTGCTTGTGCATTGATTTTAGAAATCTCAATAAAGTTTCGTTGAAAGATAATTATCCACTGCCCAAAATGGACCATATACTTCAACGAGTAGTGGGAGCATCTCGTATGATACTACTTGATGGTTATTCTGGATATAACCAAGTTTCTGTCCACAAAGATGATTGAGACAAGATAGCATTCACCACTCCATGGGGAACTTTTCATTACGCTAAAATGCCTTTCGGTTTGAAGAACGCGAGTGCCACATTTCAGCGTGCAATGGACTTGGCTTTCGTAAATGAGAAGGATGTCTTTTTGGTTGTGTACCTGGATGATTTGACGGTGTTTTCCAAATCTAATGAAGAGCACATGTACCATCTAAAAACTGTCTTTCAAAAGTGCAGAAAATATGGCCTATCACTGAATCCGAAAAAGAGCTTGTTCACCATAAAGGAAGGCAAACTACTCGGGCACATTATCTCAAAATATGGCATTCGTATTGACCCAACACGTGTACAAGCGATTCAGCAAATCGATCTGCCCCGGAATAAGAAAGAGATTCAATCTTTCAATGGTAAAATGAATTTTCTACGCCGCTTTGTACCTAATCTTGCTGAGAACCTAAGAGAGATTACAAACATGCTTAAGAAGGAAATCCAAGTGAAATGGATGGAGGAGGCTGTAAAATCTTTCAATTTAGTCAAATTGGCTCTTTCTTCAGCTCCAGTTATAGTCAACCCAGACTACACTCAGGATTTCATATTGTTTTCATTTGCTTCGAAGCATACTATGGCAGCTGTGTTATTGCAGAAAAGAGATGATCACGAAAGACCCATTGCATTCTTCAGCAGAGCTATAAGAGATGCAGCCTTAAAATACAACATCATTGAGAAGCAAGCCCTTGCACTTGTGAAAGCATTGAAATATTTTCGGGAATATATTCTACATTCTCATATTTTGGCCTATGTTCCTGACACTGCTGTCAAAGATGTTTTAGTGCAGACCGATTCGGAAGGAAGATGAGGCACGTGGATTGCAGCTTTGTTGGAATATGACGTGGAAATAAAGCCCACAAAGCTTGTTAAAGGATAGGGATTGGCAAAGATAATGGCCGAATCAAACTTGCACACCTTAGAAATAAATCTGATCGCTGCTATGTCCGATGAGAATGAGGAGGGATTGTCAATTCAGGTATCTGAAATGTTTGATCTTTCTCCGTGGTATTCAGATATCATATATGTGCTTAAAAATTTGTCACCACCACCCGACATGACTACAAACAAAGCGAGAACACTCAAATTGAAGGCTGCCAAGTTTTGCATTCTAAATTCTGCACTATATTGGAAAGATCCTGGTGGCATTCTGTTAAATTGTTTGGTGGAAAAAGAAGCAAAGAAGGTCATGGAGGATTGCCACGAGGGAGACTGTGGTGGTCACCTTTTTTGGAAATCAACAGCAAACAAGGTCCTAAGAGCGGGATACTATTGGCCGACATTGTTTGCTGATGTATATAAGATGGTCAAGAGCTGTCATAAGTGTCAGATTTTCGAAGGAAGGCTGAAGTTACAGCCTTTTCCACTTAAGCCCATTGAGGTGAGTGCTCCTTTTAAGCAATGGGGGTTGGATTTCATTGGTGAAGTTCATCCCGCTTATTCCGGTCAGCATAGATGGATCCTCACAGTGACAGATTATTTCACGAAATGGATTGAAGCAATTCCCACCAGACAAGCTACAGATGCGGTAATTATTTCATTCCTTGAAAATAACATCTTGTCTTGCTTTGGTTGCCCAAATAAGTTAATCACTGATAACGCAGCAGCTTTCAAATCAAAAAGTATGGTAGAATTTTGTCATAAATATCACATCATTTTGGGTCACTCAACCACCTATCATTTGCAAGGCAATGGATTGGTGGAGTCTTCTAATAAATCATTGGTCAACATCATTAAGAAGTTGCTGGAAATAAACAAGAAGAGCTGGCATAAGAGGTTGGTCAATGCAATTTTGGCAGACCGGGACAGTCAAAAGAAATCCATTGGTACGTCCCCGTTTGAGCTTGTTTATGGAGTTGATACAATGTTTCCTACCTCTCTCGCAACCCTGGTAGTCAAACTTCTTCAGGAGGCCGACAGTGAAGATGATCCTATGCAGAGAAGTTTGAATCAAATGGTCCACTTGCAGCAGACTAGAGAAGAAGTCTTCCAGAACACGTCCAAGTTGCAGGAGAATATTAAGAAAATTTATGACAGAAAAGCAAAGGCGGACAAATTTCAGTTGGGTGATGTGGTGCTGAAATGGGATGCAAGGAATGAGGAAAAGGGTAAGAATGGTAAGTTCGAGAATCTCTGGAAAGGTCCCTTCAAGATTGCAGCATATCAGGGTCAGAATGCCTTTCTTCTGAAGGAAATGAATGGGGAAGATTGTCCAGGAGGGCCGATCAATGGTTGGCTGCTCAAGCGGTACCATTTCTGAGTTGTTGACACTGCTTCCACTGTCACTGTAAATACCATTTTATTTCAGTTTGGTTAGAGTTTGTCAAGTTAGTCTTCAAGTCATTTCAATGTCAAATTTGATTTAATTTTTTTGGTCATGTTAGTTTCATAAATGAGTCAGAGTCTTGTGTTGTTTGTCAAAATAATGACTCCATAGCCCAATGGACGAAGGCATTGTCTAGCCTTCCAGAGATCTGTTGTTCTTGGCACCTCCAAGGAGCTACCATCCCCCATTGGAGCCAATGTTAGAGTCGGTCTTGTCAATCCTTCATCAGAGATCAAAACTCTTTCTGCATTTCATTTTTAGGTGTCTTGCTCCATTCACTCAGCTACATTCTGCTAGGGGCATGCCATAATATGATGGAAAAGATCTTGTTAGTCATTTCCCCTTATGTCTGGCACCTGCTGGCTTAGGTCTTTTGTCAATGTTCACTAAAGTCCATGACAGTCAATGTTCGATCTTTTAATGGATGAGAGTCATTTTTAGTCATTAGGTCTAGGGATCAAATAAATTGGTCTTCAAACATGTCCAATAAAGCCATGCAGGCTAGAGAGAGGCCCTTACAAAGTTATGATTTAAAGATTTTCATCGTCATGTTGACAGATTACGACTGTTCTTCAAAACTCTGTTTTGAAGAAAAGTCAAACAATGTGTCATTTGTGATAATTTTCAAAAAAGTCTCCAGTTGATCTCTTCAGGCACAGTCACGGTTTCCTTGGCCAAATGCCATGTCACGCGACCCCTACAAAAAGTGCCAAAAATTTCATCATTTTAGCCAAAAATTCAAACGGAAAAGTGAAATACAGAGTTGCATTAAATAAGGAAAAAGTGCCAAAACAAAACACTAGCAAAATGGGTTTTGAAGAAACAAAAATCAAACCCATGAATCCCAATGTCTTTATAAAGGATTCCCACAAGAAACAAAGTCATTGTGAACACCAAGGATAGAGAGAAACATTGCCAAGTGTTTGTGAGAAGCTAATGCATGTTTGGAGTGAGTTTGGAGGTGTTTTCTAGAGCGCAGCGCATAGACAAAGGGGCGCAGTGCATAGAGCACGACCCCACAGTGTTAATTTAACATGGGCGCGACGCACGCACAGAGCGCGAAAGACTGGTTTTGCTGCGTGGTGCACGCCCACAAAGGCCCGAATTTGTGCCCAATTTGCATCAAATCGACTTTGAATCCCTTCCAATTTCCAGGTAGGGTCTAAATCTTGGTTGCTCATCAAATTTTGTGAATGTAATGATGGTTCATGGCCGTTTAGAGTTGCAATAAAAACGCCTAAGACCTACCACTTGAAATTATCAAAACCATTGTTGCTAGGTTTGCAAACTTGTTGTATTGATGCCAAGGCTCGTCTTTCACCTCTCATTTTTCCCCTTCTTTCCATTGTTCCCTTCCTCCCTATCCCATTTTTTCCCTGTTTTCCCTACCCTAAAATAATACTAAACCCCTATTCTCTATCCCCTCCACTCATTTGTCAATGTAAAACCCCAAAACCCTACCTTATAAAATCCCCAAACCATCCTACATATCCCTGAACAAAATTTCCCCCCACAACCCCTAATCCCATCATATTATTCCCCTCCTAACACTCCCTTTTGTATTGTTCCCATTGGTGGTAGAGATCACAACAACACATAGTTTCACTACCATCATCAAAGGGCAGTCCAAGCACAGTACACATACAACAGTCATTGCATCTAAGCATTCATCGGAGTATGAGATGGAAACCCAAAGTGATTCATCCTCAGAAGAATAGGCTCCCCAGAGACATCACAAAAGTGGCAAACATGTTAGGGATGAGCCAGCTACCCTCACAAAATTGCAGGCCTACCCTCTTGCTATGTCATGCTTCCAGCATTTGTCATGTTTGGAGTTTTGTCAAAAGGTGGCTAGTGTTCGAGTTCATCATGAGTTGGCCTGTCTTTTGTGCTTCACTTACATGGAGGTCACTCTATCTTAGCCGGGGTCACCTTCACACTAACACCTAAAACTGTCTCATTAGCAATAGGCATACCGAATGTTGGAGAACCATGGCACAAGAAACAGAAGGTTGATCAGTAGCATTATGAGCCTTACATTAAGGCCAGTTTCTTGAGGCAGCTCCAAAGAGTCTTTCCATTCAGATATTTGAAAGATGAGTATGCTCCACTCATGAAGTTGATCATGAAATATTTCAGCTGTGAGGGAAGGTTCTCTCGTTTATATGCCTATCACATCAGGTTGCTCATGCACTTTACCAGGGTACGGATGATGAACATCCCATATTTCATTTGCAGGAACATAGAGAGGATGAACACCTTCATGCAGCACA
>APFE030811745.1:138761-169253 GCA_000404065.3 Pinus taeda
ACAGGGCATTACTTGGGATGACTTCATCTCCCGTGACCTCTTCAGCACTTCACAGGTATTATCAGAGGTTGAACATGAGATAGGTGGTCCTTCTCATCAATATGATCACCATGAGACCACTACTATGCCAATATTCATCACATATCAGAGAGGCAGTAGGCATTTGTTTGCAGCAGCAAAGCAAGTGTTATCTCCACCCAGGGTGGAAGGGGCCTCGCTTCCGACATCGGTAACACAGGTACAGGACAAGGGCAAGAAGGCCATGCATGACGAGGGGCCATCAGGTGAACGAGAGGCCGACTTCATCCTCATTCATGATGATGATATAGATGTGGAGAGTGCCAAACTTAGGAGGACCATCCAGGAGCAGCAAACGGAGATCCAAGACTTGTCACTCAATTTGGAGAGGGCTAAGTGGATTATCAGGTATTTGGAGCAGAAGAACAAACAGCTCAAGGACCAGTGTGAGATCATGGAGCTGCAAAACATCTGTGAGAATCGCCAAGCTGCCCAACATAGGAGGATTGAGCTCACTCCATTAGAGCAAGAGATTAAAAATGACCGAGAGTCTTGGCTCGAGCGTATTAAAATCCACCTTGAGAGACTGTTAGAGAAGGCAAACAAGGACAAAACCATATTGAGGCAGATGGTTTATCACTACAAGGCATGGAACATGAGTTCAAAGGCTTGATAAGGAGTTTGAAGGTGAAATTGGGGAGAGTGACAAAGAGACAAAAGAGGCAAAAAGAGCAAGATCGGCTTTGAATCTTGGCTGAAGCCTCTGTGGCCCAGTATAGCACTTCATAGAGAACCTCCAGCCCAAATTTAAAAAAAATTGGGACAATTTTGGTCACATGACAAATTTTTGGGCACAACACAGGGTTTTTCTCCCTGTGCGCCGCGCCACTGGTGCGGTGCTTAGGATTGGGAGCTCCAAATCACAAATGGTTTGCATTTTTGGATTCAACATGAAAAATCATGACTGCTGGTGCATGGACAAGAAGTTTGGGCAAGTTTTGAGTCCCCAGGAGGTCAAAAACACTCAAAACATGACCTCTCTGCCCCTATTTTAACACACAGGAAGCAGTCTTAGGAGAATGAAGTTTTGGAGGGGAAAATGAGCACCAAATTCAGACATTCAACCTAGGTGGGAAATTAGATAGGAAGGGATTTCCAACAAGCACACTTGGGCACAATTTGGACTCTAGAAGGTACCTCAAAATCACCTCCAAATTGGTGCGGTGCATATAGATTTGGGTGCGGCGCATATAGAGAAATAGGCAAAATCACTTCCGCTTCGCGAAATTTCGATTCGTGACTTTCTCCAAGTGGGCCCACTCATTTACACTACACTTTTTTTGGCACCTAAGGCAAAGTTTAAAGTATTTCCACTAAAGGTTGGCTTCTATCCAAGTGGCAAAGGAAGGTGAGCAGTCACCCAAGCCATTTGTCATTTTTGTAATGCTGCACCTATCACTGATGGTTGGCTTTCCACTTCCACTTTGTAATGATTTGAAAAGCTCCCCAACTCTTGGTCTTTCTATTTCCCCATGGCATATTCTATTTATTGTATGCAAACCATTTGCAAAGGGTTGGTTGTAATTTCTGGGAGACTGTGGGAGAGAAACTCAATTCTTCATTATATATTTTGACAGAGAATTAATGAAAGGCAGTGGCTCTGGTTCATGAGATTCATTTGGTGTGAGTGTAGCAAATGTGTTTCTCTTTATGTTTCATATGTATTTCGTTATGTTTCACAGTTCATTCATATTCATTTCCAATGAAATTTTCTAAGTAAGATAAGGTATAATTCATGTTTAATGCTCTGCCTGTGGGAAAGTTTCACGTTTCTGTGTTCTTCTTCTGTTGAAAAGGATTCACGTGTTTATGCCCTTTTCACCCTCCTAAACAATCTTTCCATTCCACATTATTTCAAATTTAATTGCTAGACTTTTCGCCTGTCTTGCCTCACGAAGTAATCTGTGCCTTTGTGTTAAATTCTCTGCTCATTGCTGCTCATTGGTCCCATACATCCTAGAAAATCAGTCATTTATAAAAAAATTCTTTTTGTATCCATATTTATTTACTAGCCTAAAATCAATATTTCACTGCAAGGCATCGCAGACCATATCGTTTTGATTATTCACTGAGCGTGACATTGAGAGAGCCCTCTCTTGTTCTGGTAGGGCTAGCTACCAGACTGAGCGTGGTTTGCGGTTACCCTAAATTTTGTCTTCCTTCAGCCTAAGGCAGATTTAGGTGCTAACAGAGGAGATGAAGGTGACTTGTAATTCCCTTTTAAAAATAATATCATAGTGTTACACAGTAATTTGTCACGCCTCCTGCACTTCCCTTGTGACATGCCCTGAAGTGCCTGAAACATGATCATTATACCGTATACTCATCAATGTATACAACTCAGGTCCCTCCTTTAACTTTGCTTGGAAAATCTCTAGAGCTTTCATTGAAGAAATGGCCCTTGAAACCCTAAAATGAGAGTCATCACCCTTATGAAGCTCAAAACTGTGATGATCACATGTTGTTCATTGTAAGCCAATGATGAAATCATTCTATTCCCTATCATACTCACGATGGTCTCAAAAAGGAAGTTTTCCCAAAGAGGATGAGAAGCTTTGTGATCTAGAAGCTTCCAGAGCGGTGATATGGAGTTGGTTTCACATAGATGATGTTGAATCCTCTTAATTTAACTTCTTGGTCTCATCCCTCTGAGCTACCTCCTTAATATGTGGGCATACTCCTAGCTTTGGAGGAGCTCTAACTCCCTCTTCTTGCCTATTAAATTCCCCCTCTACCATTCCCAAATGGTTAATCTATGTCCATTTGCACCCCTATGTTGATCTTGTGCCTAAAGGTTATTCATTAGAATTGGAGAAGGAGTTTTGGAGAGTTTCTTGGATTGGACTTGGATTACCACTCAAAGGGAGCCTTTCAACATCAAGGCTATGGTTGTAAGCTTCCCCTTTATTCTTTAAATAATAATACAACTTCTAGTTCATCTTCCCAAAATATATATGTTCATGTATGTATTGGTTTGGCATTCCTTGATTAGCTAAATAGGTTATTATTGGATTTTCTATTGGTTTTGGCATGATTTGTTGTCTCTTGGTCACTTGTGCAGGTACATAAGTGCTGGAAGAAGTTGGAACAAGTCCATGACATAGGCAATTCAAGGATCTCAACAAAGGAAATCAGATTAGCATCAAAGCAATAGGCCCTCTTTCTTGTTCTACTTTTCAATTATGATCTAGGAATATGTCTAGTTGATTGTTCCTTCAGTTGCTAGATCCACTCATTGGGCTAGACGGGCTGTCTTTGTCCGCAGAGAGGATTAACCTTGTCAACAAAATAGTGACTCCACTGGGGAACCCAGAATCTATTAGCTTTTAACAGAGGAACCAGTCAACCATTAGGGATCCTTTCTAAATTGCCTATTACTTTGGGAGGAAAGATTGTCTATATAGACATGATGGTTGTCTAAGGCCCTTTATATTTTAATATAATTCTTGGTTGTGACTATGTTTATGTCATGGGAGCTCTTGTTTCTTCCCTCTTTCGAGTGATGTGTTTCCGGCATGAAGGAAGAATTGATATCATTGATCAACTTACATTCATTGGTCCAAAATCAACTCCCACTCAACCATCATCCCTAAATGGCTCTTATGAGAAAGTGATATCACCCCCGCCATAAGTTAATTATGTGGCCACCCATTCCATGCCCACATCTACTAATGATCTAGTATGTGATGTAGTACACCATGCATTGGGAGCATTGGAGCCCGATTTTTCATTCAGATCCTTGGACATGTATCCCTTCCAGAGTGTTCTTCTCCCATCTAATGAGAACCTCTTGGAATCCATGGTCTCTTTTGGTCTGTGATCAAAAGGATTGGAGTAGAGTTCTTTTTCTTATGTCAAGCTCGTTAAAATATGAAACAAGGGCCCTGAGGATAGTTATTTTACTATGTCAACCTCATTAAAAAATGAAATAGGTCCCCATGAGCATGGTTCTTTTTCTGTGTCAAACTCATTAAAAAATGAAACAAATCCCCTTCCAATTCGTCTTTGATTATATCTCATAAAATCCCAGTTGAGTATTTCACTTGATCTCATACGTGAACCTTCATTCCATCCACTTACCTGAATGAAATGAAGCTTCGGGGGCATGTACCTCGAATTGATTCATTCTGTTGGGGGCATGCAAACTTATCTAAAGCATAGTTTATCTTTGTTTCAAGATTTTGTAAAAATGAAACTAAATCCAAGCATATTTTTTCCCCACATTTCAATCTTGTGAAAAAATGAAACCATATTCAAGTATACTCAAGCATAGTTTCCCATGTTTCAAGCTTATGTAAAAATGAAACCATTCCCTTTTTACCTCTCATGATTTCCGTTTTATGAGCCTGTTTTTGCCAAATGGGCCCTGGCTTTTTTTCATTCCATCGTCACCATCTCTTTGGTCAATCATATGCTTTCACTTGGTTATCTAACCCTTGCCCAAGGAACATCTGTGATGAGTGGTTTTATTAGCCAACCTCTTGACCATTACATGTTTTAAGCAGTTCCATCATTGTCGAAACCAATTGCTATCCTTTTATACCACTCGTTCCTCTAGGTGTAGTCCCCTTTCAGCTCCTTTCAGAATCCAAAAATATGAAAATATTGTCGAGTACTTGTCTTTTCGAACTCATTAAATTAAATGAATTCACGTTGTCTCAGTATACATTACCCCTTTTTCGAGCTGAGATTGATAATTTATGAAAAAGGTACACCTTGGTCAACATGGTCAAGAGGTTCTCTCAAATATTGTTTTCTACCTTTTCATATTCGAGAGACAATTACAAAAAGGGATATGATGGAGTTTTCTTTTTTCATCTCTTTTTTAAACTCTCTAAATATGAAAAGATATTGAGTTACTCTTCTGTCGGACTCGTAAAAGTTAAATGATGAAAGGCTTGTCACCATGACGAGACTGAGTTTCTCCTTCCTAGGACTCGTAAAAATTACTAGGATGGATTCATCCAAAGAATGAACTTATATGACAAGCATATGGTATCCTCTTCAAGCTTGTGTAAAAATAAAGAGGTACTTGCTAGAAATAGTAGGAAAAATGAAGATGAGACATCCTTTGTATAGGCAACATGTCATTCTTGAACATGACACTCTTCTGCTCTCGTGTTGGGTTTGGGATATCCTCACTCAATCACTTGTCATATCAATTTAGGGTGATCCATCTTGCCTCTCATTTCACTATTCCACGTTGTCATCATGACCGTTAGTCCCATGTTGATTCAGATGCTGCCACAATTCAGAGTCGTGTTGCCAATATGTTCAAGTGAAGTCCAATCTGCAGTTATTTACCTATACATTGTTTGAGTCATTACTAGAGTCCTAGATTTCATACCACTTTATTCCTTGTTTTGTGTCGATGATGGGGGATTCATCATTGTCCTCCTTTGATGGGTCACTTCCTCTCGACTTCAGCTCACAATCCAGGAAGATGATTTAGGAACTCGCTTTCAGTACATTAGAGCTAACATGCCCTAATGGTTAGTTCTTCGCATCTGACGAAAGGTCTTCATTATTGGCTTTCGATCATATGATTCCACAAGTGTTCGACCTCAACCTCATTATCACATTCACGGACTGTACTATTGTACCTTGAGAGCCATTTTCATTATTGGTGGTTTCTCTCTTTCCTGTTAACAGTCAAAATCATTGACCGGTAATCAGGTGGTTTTCTAGCATGATTGACTTCAACACGTTTATTCGCATGCTAGAATTCATACATTGATTGGGTCGAGATGGAGCGCAAGACCCTGAGTCTTGTCTATTATGGCTCAGGTTGCATGGATTTTTATGTTATTCATGATTGTACTCATGTTTTTACTATACGAATGGTTGTGACCATACCATGAGACTTAATATTTATACTAATCCTTGTTATCTGGATGGCTACGCCCATACCATGCATCTTTTTATATAGTCTTCATCATCCGAATGGCTGCACTCATGTCACGGATTCATGTCTTGATCTCAAATATGTATATGTATATGTGTCCTTGATTTGTAGGTCTCTTGACAGTGTGTGTCCTCATTCTTGCCAAAAGCTCGTAAAGCATCTCAGCCATCACTCCTCATTTTGCCTTCATGCTTTAGGGGGTATCTGTTACATAGTACTTTGTCACGCCTACTGCACTTCCCTGTGACAAGCTCTGAAGTGCCTGAAACATGATCATTATACAATATATTCATCAATGTATACAAATCAAATCCCTCCTTTAACTTTTCTTGGAAATCTCTTGAGATTTCCCTGAATAAATGGCTCTTGAAACCCTAAAATGAGAGTCATCACCCATATGAAGCTCAAAACCGTGATGATCATGCATTGTTCCTTGTTAAGCCAGTGATGACATCGATCTATTCCCTCTCATAATTGCGATTGTCTCAAAAAGAAAGTTTTCCAAAAGAGGATGAGAAACTTCGTGATCTAGAAGCTTCCAGAGCGGTGAGCTTGAGGTGGTTTCAAAAAGATGAGGTCGAATCCTCCTAATTTGACCTCTTGGTCTCATCCCTATGAGCTACCTCCTTAAGATGTGGGCCTAACCCTATCTTTGGAGGTCTAACTCCCTCTCCCAGTGATCTAGGTGGATGTTGGTGTCCACCCACCTAGCCCACTTGGACCCCCACAACTGTCTCTTTTAGTTTTTCGGTTTCCCTAACTGTAGCATAATTTACTATTTTTGGCAGCGTTTTGAGTCCTCAACTTCCGGAGCCATTTTGAGGCCCTAAATGACGTTTTTTGGGAAAATTGGGAGCAATATTTGTCCATTTCCCATTGTTTCTCCCCAAAAAGTTGTATTCTTCGGATAGTCTTTCTAATGAGGTATTGTGCATATCAAACAAAAATCATATGCCAAAGTTACGACCCCAGGAAGTTGATGTAGCAATTTACCCAAAACGGGGCCCATAGTTTGGCGGTTCATCTCTTAGGGTTAGGTTTATGGATGTTTATGTTTTTCCATTGTTTCTCATCAATAAATAGGCTTTCGAGCCTCATTGTGAGACAGTTCAGAGGCATGTAGCCACCACATCTCTTCTCAGAGATAAGCTACCATCACCCTAGCTGGTTTATTTCCATTTCTATTTGTAAGAATATTTCAATATTTTACATTAATGAAATGAAGTATTATTTCTGCTGCCTCTGTATTTATGGTTATTTTTGTAATTTTTTGTGTCCCTATTTAAATCTGGATCAATGGTATCAGAGCGATCTACTCTTGCAAACCCCAACGGCCTCCCATGGTGGATGAAAAGAAAGACAAGGGGGTAGGAGATCCTATCAAAATCTTGCTTGAAGAAACCCTCAAGTGACAAAGGAACGGGATGATGGAAAACTTCGCCTAGATCCTTTAGCAGCTACCTAGGGGCGACACATCTACTTCCAACAACTACTCTGGAAGCGCCACACCCTTTAAGGTACAAGTTAACATTGAAATCCCCATATTTGAGGGTCAAATAGATGTATATGCCGTTGATAAATGGTTAAATCTGCTAGAAGGGTATCTTTTTGTTCATGAATTTTCCATTCGAGAAAAGATTACTTTCACTCTTCTCAAAGCATCCCCCCACGTCAAGGATTGGTGGAAACCTATTGTGGGCAGAAGGATGAAAGAATGTACTCACTGTTTTCAGCCGCATCCACTTGGAATTCGTTCCGAGATGCCATTAAGGAGCAGTACTACCCTATCAAAAAGCTATGAGGATAAATACACAAAGTGGACCACGTTGTGGTAGGGAAAGGACCAAAGTGTGTCGGAGTTCACAAATATTTTTCATACCCTTCGCACAAAGTTGGGTATCAAGGATTCTGAGCTGCATTTGGTACTCAAATGCTACGGCTGCCTACACAGGTACATCTAGGACGAGATGGAGTTCCTGGACATCTCCTCGCTCATCATGGCATACTAATATCCTATCAAGATCAAGTAGAAGTTTAAACAGAAGAAATGAGACTTTGGATCCATGAATCTGAAGAAAGGGAAAGGATTCCCTAAATCACAGAACTAATGACAAAGCCAAGATGACGTGACCCAAGACAACCCATCGAAGCCACAAGGAAAGAACAACACCACGAAGTCAAAGAAGGACACAGGAAAGTGGTGTGAGTTCCATAAGATCCCCGCTCACAACACAAGTGAGTGTTGGACCAAGCAGTCACTAGTGGCCGAGTTGAAGGCTTTAGAATCAGAACCATGTTCTGACCCTAAGTCAGAACCCAACAAGGGGAATGACAAAGGGAAGCAAATCATTGATGGAAGCCCAGCGCCATTGTTGCCACCGCCAAGGTCCAAAAGAATGAGCCTGAAGATTCAGAGGAGGGGGAGCGTCTTTTCCACTCACAAATGTGGGTGAAGGGTTCGCCGCTGCAATTCATTGTCGACAATGGCAGCCAAAAAAACCTCATTTCAGCAGAGGTTATGAAGCCGATGGGACTACCAACCATACCACACCTGCAACTGTACAACATGGGGTGGCTTCACCAAGGACAAGTTCTCCGAGTCTGCTAGCAGTGCCGCCCTCACTACAACATCAAACACTTCACAGATGAGGTATTATGTGATGTTGCACCGCTTGATGTTTGTGATGTATTATTAGGCCGACCATACTTGTGGAAGCGACATGTTGTGTATGAGTCAAGGCCTCACGTTGTTATTATTTATTTGTGTAATACATTATACAAGATATCGAAGGTAGCCCCACCTACCACCACTTCTTTGATCTCAGCTAAGCAAGGCAATAAGATCATCTCCCAGACTAGGAAATTTATTTTCTATCTGGTTCACCCTCAAAGTAAGGGGAAGATCATAGCCACATCCATGGCCCCCAGGAAGGGTTCCTCCATGCAGCAAAAGCAGGTGGATACGGTAATGAAAGAAGACAGGGACATCTTCTCCTCACCCATAGGGGTACTGTGACACTGTCAGGTAAAGCATTCCTCTGATCTGACTTCCGGAGCACCTCTACCCAACGAGTCGATCTATCACCACTCCATTGTGTAAAATTCCAAGTACAAGCAGTGACATGATCAACATCGGGCGCCACACAAGTTTTAGGTGGGTGACAAAGTTTGGTTGCACCTGTAGAATGAACACCTTACAAGAGCCCATCGGAAGCTCAAACCACTTTGATATG
Organism: Pinus taeda; assembly: GCA_000404065.3. Taxonomy (NCBI): domain Eukaryota; kingdom Viridiplantae; phylum Streptophyta; class Pinopsida; order Pinales; family Pinaceae; genus Pinus; species Pinus taeda. The sequence goes on from APFE030811745.1 coordinate 147,978, forward strand.
GTCCTTACACCATTACCAAGGTTGTGGGAAACAATGCTTTGGAGGATAGCATTTCCCCATTCCTTATCTTGCACCAAGTGTTCAATGTGGACCACCGTCGAACATGCTTCCCAACATTACTGGAAACATCATAGATTGTAGAACAGCTCACCAGGGACCAAGTTCAGCAGAAGTTTTTGCATCTGATGGATGCACTCAATGCAATGTGGACCATTGCTTCCTAAAGGGGGAAGAATGATCCAGGTGGATGTTGGTGGCCACCCACCTAGCCCACTTGGACCCCCACAACTATCTCTTTCAATTTTCCAGTTTCCTTAATTGTAGCACAATTTACTATTTTTTGTAGTTTTTCAAGTCTTGAATTTCCAGAGCCGTTTTGACCTAAACGACGTTTTTTGGGAAAGATGGGAGCAACATGGGTCCATGGACTAATTTTTCTCACTCAAAAGTTGTAGTCCTTGAATAGATATTTCTAATAACGTATTGTGAGCGTCAAATGGAGATCGTATGCCAAAGTTGCAACCATGGGAAGTTGATGTACCAATTTACCCAAAACGAGGCCCATAGTTTGGTGCTTCATCTCCTAGGGTTATGTTTTTGGATGTTTAGGGTTTTCCATTGTTTCTGAACAATAAATAGGCCTTTGAGCCTCATTGTAAGACAGTTCAGAGACATGTAGATTCCACATCTCTTCTTAGAGATAATCTACCATTGCCCTAGTTGGTTTATTTCAATTTCTGTTTGTAAGCATATTTCAGTATTTTACATTAATGAAATGAAGTATTGTTTATGCTGCATCTTTGTATTTATGGTTATTTCTCTAATTTGTTGCATTCTTATTTAAATCTTGTTCAGTGGTATAAGAGCGGTCTACTCTTTCTCTGTTTTCTTTGCATGTCCCCAACAAGATCTGGATATAAGGAGTTAGGGCTTGAACTGGTCGAACCTTTGCAAGACTAGCCTCGCAAATCCCGACGGTCTCCCATGGAAAATGAAAAGAAAGACAAGGGGGCAGGAGATCCTATCAAAATCTTGCTTGAAGAAGCCTCGAGTGACAAAGAAATGCGATGATGGAAAATTTTACCCAGATCCTTCAGCGGTTACGTAGGGGTGACGCGTCTTCTTCAAACAGCTACTCTGGAAATGCCACACCCTTCAAGGTACAAGTTAACTTTGAAATCCCCATATTCAAGGGTCAGATAGATGCAAATGCTGTAGATAAATGGTTAAATCTACTAGAAGGGTATTTTCATGTTCATGATTTTTCCGGCCGGGAAAAGATTACTTTCGTTCTTCTCAAAGTAGGCCCCCACGTCAAGGATTGGTGGAAAACCTACTATGAGCAGAAGGATGAAAGTACGAACTCACTATTTATAGCTGCACCCACTTGGAATTCATTCCGAGATGACATTAAGGAGAAGTACTACCCTGTCAAAAGCTATGAGGATAAATACATAAAGTGGACCACATTATGGCAGAGAAGGGACTAAGATGTGCCAGAGTTCAAAAATATTTTTCATACCCTTCACACAAAGTTGGGTATCAAGGATTTTGAGCTACATTTGTTACTCAAATACTGCAGCTGCCTACACATGCACATCCAAGAAGAGATGGAGTTCCTGGACATCTCCTCGATTGGCACAACATACCGATACATTGTCAAGATCGAGCATAAGTTTAAACAGAAGAAGTGAGACTTTGGATCCGTGAATCCGAAATAAGGGAAAGGCTTCCCCAAACTATAGAACCAAGGACAAAGCCAAGATGGTGTGACCCAAGACAACTCGTCAAAGCAGCAAGAAAATAACAATGCCACGAAGTTAAAGAAGGGCACAGGAAAGTGGCGTGAATTCCATAAGAGTCCCACTAACAACACAAGTGAGTGTTAGACCAAACAATTGTTGGTGGCCGAGTTGAAGGCTTCAGAATCAGATGCATGTTCCAACTCTAAGTCAGATCCCCACAAGAGGAATGACAAAGGGAAGAAAATGATTGATGTGGAGCCCAGTGCCACTGTTGCCACCACCAAATTACAGAAGAATGAGCCCGAAGATCCAGAGGAGGGGCAACATCTTTTCCATTCACAAATGTGGGTGAAGGGTTCACCACTACAATTCATTGTCGACAATGGCAGCCAAAAGAACGTCATTTCAATAGAGGTTGTGAAGCAGTTAGGACTACCAACCATACCACACCCACAACTATACAACATTGGGTGGCTTCACCAAGGACGAGATCTTCGAGTCCGCTAGTTGTATTGCCTTCCCTAAAGCATCAAGCCCTTCACAAATGAGGTATTGTGTGATGTTGCACCGCTTGATGTTTGTGATGTATTAATCAGCCAACCATACTTGTTGAAGTGACATGTTGTGTATGAGTCAAAGCCTCGTGCTATTATTATTTCTTTGTGTAATACATTATACATGATATTGGAGGTAGCCCTTCCTATCATCACTTCTTTGATCTATGCTAAGTAAGGCAGTAAGATCATCTCCCAGACTAGGAAATTTATTTTCTGTCTAGTTCGCCCTCAAAGTAAGGGGAAGATCGTAGCCACATCCATGGCTCCTAGGGAGGGTTCCTCCATGCAGTAGAAGCAAGTGGATACGGTCATGAAAGAAGACGAGGACATCTTCTCCTCACCCACAGGGGTACCATTGCACTATCAGGTCAAGCATTCGTCCGATCTGATTTCCAGAGCACCTCTACTCAACGAGACATTCATTCAACACACAACACATAAATTGAACTCCTAATAAGTAGGATAGCCCATAATCATGGTTATGGAAATGAGCTTCCCAAAATCATAAACATATAAGATAACAAAGAACTTATCCTTGGTAATTTTCAAATCACCATTTATGAGCAAATGAGACAGCTTGCAATTCACTAAGAAGGTAATTACCACATAACTAAAGCATCTCATTATCACCATAGATATACAAGATAGTTGGCCCATTAGGGGAATTTTGAGGTATAAAATGGGCCTCATAAGGAAATTGTAAAATAATTGTGGAAATAATAAATTAAGATTAGATTACATCATCAAATTTTAGAGGGAAAAAAGAAAAAAACTACTTTTTCAACTCGTATTTTCAACTTTTCTCCTTATGGGTTTACTCAAATTTCAAGCGGGAACACTCGTTGGATGTAGAATTTGATTCTTCATCCAAAGAGTATCCATGTTGCATACTTTTGATGAACCCTGATATATGAAAAATGAGAAATACATAGAAAACGTGATTACAATAATGTTTTTTATGCATTTCTCATTTTTCACGTAGAAGGCTCCATCGAAGTATGCAACATGGGTACTCTTTGGATGAGGAACTAAATTTTGCATCCAACAAGTACTCCCATTCAAAATTTGAGTAAAACATTAGGGAGATAAGTTGAAAATACGAGTTGAAAAAATAGTTTTATTATTTTATTATCTTTTAATCTTTTTACTTTTTTATTACAAAAATGGTGAATCATTCCCCATGGTTGACATCATCATCTTGAATCCTATTGGTTCTTATAAATTTTATTTTGGTTGTACATTTTTCTTAGGAGGCCCATTTCAGACCTCAAAATTCTTTAAATGTCAACCATTGTTAGATACTGAATCAAGCATTCCTTCATGGATGTTACATGATTAATCATTAATCATAAGCACAATAATGGACATCATAGCATGTAGATGGACGTGCATAACCAAGTATACTTATCAGTGTGTGTTAATTTGACTTGCAAATGAAGGGAGAACTTCCACTCTCCACCCAACCATAGGATCTCTACACCGCAACTTTTCTTGTAGTTGACTAGCCCCAAGCCAGATTCAACGTTTGAGGAAACACTTGTACAAGGGAAGTTTACAACAATGGCTTGTTCATTCACTAATATTCACACATTCTTAGACAAAGGGTTCCATGGTTTCAAACACAATCATAGGGATTGACACCTAGGGTCAAAGAGTACAAAATCAAAGTCACTAAGCACTAACTCCAATTTACAAGTTCAATAATTAGTTCCAGTGTTGTCTAGTCAACTATACAATACTCCACAACTACACATCTCCTAGAACTAGCTTAAATTGTGTGGAGAAATAAGGCAAGGTTCTCCCTACCCTTTGGAAATGGCTAGAAAAATTACAAGGTGGGGTTTTAGCCTCAAATTCTAGTGTCGTCTCTAGGGAAAACCCCATAGATATTCTAGAGGGTGCTCTTGTAATATCAACTCCTTCCTTGGTTTGATGCTCCAATGAAAAATTATTCTAGTCTCTTATGTTTCTTTTGTGGTTTATAAGATCCATAGATGTGCATGTCCATATGTCTGATAGATACATTTTGAAATTTTTATGTGCCCAGTTTCCAATATGATAAGATCTCGGGTCTTCAAATTTTTTTATCAAGTTCAAATCAAACCTGTTTCTTTTTTTGTCATGAGTAATTCTAGTTGAAGAAAAGGCTGACATTTCTATCAATGCTATGTACTAGTCTATATATACAAATATAATTTTATTCTTACCAAAAGTATACATATTTTATTCATATTCTACAAAATTATCTCTTTCTTTATCCCCCAATTTTAATACCAAGATTGGACATCCTTATGGCATCCCTATCTGAACTAAAGGTGGTGTTTTGCTATATTTTGACGGATTTTAGGAAGCCTCTTGTTGTCTATGTTGTTTAACCTCTTCTTATACATTGAATACTTTTACATAGACATGATTTCAATGGGTAAATTGATTTATTCAATGAGGAGGAAAGGATTGGGTGATTTATACATTCCTTTTGGATCTCTTCTAACTTTATCCATCACTCTTCAAAGATAGTGCATTCCCAAACATCAAATCCATATAATATATGTTTATTAGTAATGAGAGCCTCAAAGAAGAGTCTTTTAATTTCCCATATTCAAGTTCTTAATAAGCTTTCTACCCTCCATCATTTCTTTTCTCAATTCTATAATTCTAGTTGAGCTTGTGATGGATGTCAATTCCAAGATATTTGTATGAAGACGCTTCCTACAAGTTTTTGTTGTCATATAAAAGTATCATACGTGATAATTTTGGATTTAATTATCATGACTTTTGTTATTTTTATTAAGGATATTGATTATTTTCTTTATCTCTCAAACCATGAGAAAAGGCACACCAAATTAGATGTTAGATTATAATCCTAGTACATATATTTGTTTATAAGAAAAATGAAGATACATTGTCCATAAAGTGCTTCAGAATCCCACCCATGGATGAAAAATGTTGCTATAAGAATTAATCGTACAAATAATATGTCTCACTGTTCTTAGGTTTGAGGCACGAAGAAAGAGACCGATGGAGTATACTAAAAATATTTGACATGCGAAATATCACCATATTGATATATGTAGAAATTCCTTGTAGATTCAAACTACAGATTGTAATACAATAAAAAAAATAGCCTTGAATCTACTCTACTCATCAGTGGAAACAACAAACGATTGATGAAATCATGATGCATAAAAGAGAAAGAATTCAATCACATGTAACACAATAATTTTTTGGGGAAATCAACAACTAAAAACCCCTGCTATCTGTATATTGCATTAAGCATAAAATATGAGAATATTACAATGCTTGTCCCAAGCCCGAGCAACCTCTGCACTATCTCTATCTATCGCATTGCTTCCCAAACAAGATCAAGTAAATACTTAACCAATTATGATGCCTACCAAGCTCCTATTTCCATGCACAATTTCCTTGGCAATTCACTTATATTTAATTGGGAAATTCCTCAATTATGAATTGTGCAATCCTCACAGGCCTTCCTTTGATTGCATGAACCACCTGTACAATTCATATGATTATACTGCTAATAGTACATTGTCCCTGAACTCCAATCTCATATGGGTCTTTCTATAATCTGAGATTCATCAGTTAATTATGAGTGATTGTTCAATTTGCTAGTTGATCATTGTTGGTTACACCCCGCTACTGGATCTCCCACTAATTCCACCATCAGTTGGAACTAGTTGAACTGACTTGAAATCAGTTAAACTGAATTAAATAATTACAACTCAAAAATAAACTCATACTGGACTCCTATGAAGTAGGAGACACTCTACATGACTCTAGTTAGACCCTCAACTTGAATTAATTGAGCCAACTAAGTCAAACTAACTTAGTTAACTATTACAAGTTGTCATGAGATATGGAATTACAATTTAATTCCTAATTTAATTCAAGGAAAAAATAAAATTAGGGTTTTCTTGTTTCATTTTCAACACTCCCTCTCAATAAGAAAGGGGTTATCTTCTACCCCGATCCTGCCACTATGAAACTCGAATTTTCATCTTGATAATGCCTTTGTCAAAATATCTGCATCCTACTCCTCTATAGCAATTTACTCCAACAACATGATTCTCCACTACACAAAAATATCGTAGATGATGATACCAGATGTCGATATGCTTGGATTGATCATAAAAAACTAGATTCTCAGAGAGTTTGATACAACTAAGTTTGTCACAGTAAATCACTATAGGATTCATCTGCTGACCAGATAACCCAACAAGGATCTTTCTCATCCAAATAGCCTTATAAGCTGCTTAACTAGCAGCCATGTACTCTACTTCTAGTGAATTGAGTGAAACTAATATTTGCTTCCTGTTGTACCAAGAAACTATTGCTAAACCAATATTGAATATTCCCCCTGATGTGCTCTTTCTATCGGATGGAATCCCAACCTAATGTGTATCTATGAAGCCTTGAAGCTTCACTCCTTCTGTCCATCTATACCAAAGAACAAACTGAGTGGTGCCTCTAAGGTATCTCAACACGTGTTTAGCTGTCTTCCAATAAATTTTGGTTGGCTTAACCATGGATTGACTAAGCTAGTTAACTGCGAAATAAATGTCTGATCGTGTGTTCACCAAATAAATAAGTGAACTCAAAAGTTATTTATAAATATTAGCCTCCACTCCTTCACTTGAAGTAGCATCTTCCTTCCTCCAATCACCTGCTAGAGGAGTCTCCATGGGTTTGCTACTCTCCATGTAGAACTTCTTCAATATCGCATTGGCATACTTTCCCTGAGAGACAAACAATTCCTCATATCCTTTCCATACTTCCATACCACGAAAGTAATGCATGAGCCCCAAGTCGTTCATCTTGAATTCTCTTGCAAGATCCTCTTTGCAAGATTTTATCAATTTCTCATCACCTGTTAGAATTAAATCACTGACATATAAAACTATAGTCAACAATTTACCTTCAACCATAATATGGTAAAGGTCTGCATCTGCTTCACTTTTGGTGGAGCCCAACTTGGTTAAATAACTTTAAATTCTAGTGTACCAAGCACACGATGCTTGTTTTAGTCCATATAATACTCCCTTGAGTCTACACACATGCGACTCTCTGTTGAAGGTCTCAAATTGCTATGCAACCAGCTCACAAAATAAAAGAAAGAGATATATCAATGACTTAAAACGTAGCCTCTTCGAGGGCGCAACCGAGTCCTTTACATTACACAAATGAACAATTCTTGAATGATACAAATGACAAGACCTCATTTCTATATATAGGAGTCTAAAGGGTCACAATATAATCAGAATCGACATAATAATATAAGGGCACAACAATAACAATAGTGGGCTTCTATGGGGCACAACAATAGTAATATGGGGACAACATGGGCACAAAAATAACAATAAGGCTTATAATGAAAATAATAATAAGGGAATACACTAGCATTATAGGAACCTAACATGGCCCTCTTCTTAAAAAAAGTATTGTCCTCAACGCTTGAGTAGTTATGGATGCTTCTATATAAACTTATCATCCACTTGTGTAGAATATTCAGTGGGTAAGTTCTTCCACTTGATGAGATACTCTGAAATTGATCAATTTCGTAGCTGGCGAGTTCTTGTTTCTGTGACTGCTTCAGGTTCCAATATGATTTTTCCTTCCTCATCAAGCTCTGAAAATATTGTTTGAATTGGGAGCTTGTCACCTATAACCTTCTTTAAGCATGATAGAAGGAAAATTGGGTGCACTCGGGAAGATGCAAGAAGTTCCAATTTGTATGCCATAGTACCAATATTTTGCAACACCTTGTATGGACCATAATAATTTGGTGATAATTTATTATCACTCTTAGCTTGCTTGAGGGACATTTTTTTGTATGTTTGTAGCCATAGAATTATCCAGTCACCTACATCAAAACTTCTTTCGCTGTGATGTTGATCTGCCTATTGTTTCATTCTATTCTGTGCTAAAGTGAGGTTTTCCTTTAAGAGTTGAAGAACTTTTTGTTGATGCTAGATGTGATCTTCCACTGCTTGAACCTTATAATTTTCTCTTAAATATGATGTGATGGACGGTGGATGATATCCATAAAGTTCCATAAATGGGGTCATTTTTGCTGCAGTATGGAAGGAAGTGTTATATCACCATTCAACGAGAGGCAACCATTTGACCCATTGTGTCTGTTTATCGGATACAAAGGAACGAAGATATCCTTCCAAATTTATTCACTATCTCAATTTTCCCATCAGATTGAGGATGATAAGATGAGCTACGAGTTAACTGAGTACCCAGACAAGAAAATAATTATGTCCAAAAATTTCTAGCGAAAATAGGACCTCTATCACTTACAAAAATCTTTGGATTTCCATGTAGCCTTTGAATTGTTTCCATAAAAGTAGTAGCAACTATACTAGCTTTAAATAGATGAGATAATGCACAAAAGTGTGCATACTTGGTAAGTATATCAACTACCACCATGATGACACTCTTTGCTTCAGACTTGGGTAAACCTGTTAAAAAATCCATTGAAACCTCCACCCAACATTGACTTGGAATGGATAAAGGTTGTAATAGACATGGGGTCTTAATTTTCTCAACTTTATTTTGTTGGAAATCCAAACATTCTGCCACAAACTTTTGAATATCAGATTTAAGGTCATCCCAAAAAAATTCCTTCTTAACCGTGTGGTAATTTTTTAAAAATCTTGAATACCCTCTTAAGGGAGATGTGTGCAATTCTCTAAGAATATTTTGTTTGAGTTGGGAATTCTTACAGAGGTATAATCGATATTCATACCATAACGAATCATTTTGCCATCTAAATGTATTAGATGTACTGAGATCTTGCTGCAGCTTTTGAATGAGTGCCCACCCTTCTTCACCCCCTTGCTTCGTTTATCCAATTTGGTTGCATAATAGAAATGGAACAAAGCAATGCTTCCACATCCTTATCCTTTCTTGAGAGTGCATCTACAACAATATTTTGCTTCCTTTTTTTATAGATGATTTCAAAGTCATAACCCAACATCTTTGTGACCCATTTTTGTTGCTCTTCTGAAGATAACCTTTGTTCTAAAAAGTATTTAAGACTATCATGATCTATTTTTACCTTGAAGTGTCTCCCATTTGTAGTATACCTAGGGGATATTATGGGGTACAGAGGGAGGTACCCAAGGGAATAATGTAATAATGGGATGGGCCATAGTTAATAAATAAAGTGGTTAACCCACATCAAGTAAGGGACCACAAGTAGTTAACAATAATGTGATAATCCCATTGTATTAGATATATGGTATTGAGAGACCCAGGGTATTGTATGTATGAAGCCTATATAGAGGCTAGAGAATCTCCATGGAGATATGTCAAGGATTATTGTATTGACAAGCATATGGCTTGTGGAGCATTCTTCTTAAGGAGTGACTGTATGGTGTAACCCTACCTTAAGGGTCTTGATTAATAAAGAGAAACATTTCTATATTCAGATCTCATTATTTTTGGGCAGACCCAGGGTATTGTATGTATGAAGCCTATACAGAGGCTAGAGACTCCCCATGGAGATATGTCAAGGATTATTGTATTTGCAAACATATGGCTTGTGGAGTGTTCTCCTTCCTTAAGGAGTGATTTTATGGTGTTACCTTGCCTTAAGGGTTTTGATTAATAAAGAGAAGCATTTCTATATTCCCATCTCATTATTATGGGCATATTTTTAATACAATGGGATTATCACATTATTGCTAACTAATTTTGGTCCCTTACATAATGCCAGTTACAGCTAAAGAAAATACAAAGATGTTCTTCCAAAATGTATGGGTTCATTTTGGGTTACCTACTTCGATTATTTTTTCTCGAGATGCTTGATTTATCGAAAAGTTTTGGTCAAGTTTATGGGAACTCATGGACAGAAAGTTGAAGAAGAGCGCATCATTCAACCACAAACTAACAACGAGACAAAAATAGTGAACAAAATAGTAGTGCATTTCCTTCAAGGATATTGTGGTAAGCATCCTAAACTTTGGGATGAGCATATACATTACATCCAGCATGCCTACAATCATGTCAATCATTCATCTACACAAGTACCTCCATTTGAAGCTTGTTTGGTTTATTTGCAAAGTCTCCTTTGGATTTCATTTTTGGTAAAGATATTGCAGTAGATGGACATAGTGATGTGGAAAAAGTGAAGAATTTCATTGAACAAATCCAATAAGGGCATGAAAGGGTATAAGATCAACTGGAGAAAATCTAAAGCAAGACATGATAAGCATTGGGTTGATCATGATTTCTAATGGGATATCAAGTTTGGTTGTAAATTGGCAAGGAGAGGTTACAAGTCAAAGATAATAGGTTCAAGCCAATTAGATATGGTCCTTTCAAAATTTTGGAGAAGATTGGTAACAACGCTTTTCGATTAGATTTGCCACTTTATATGCAAATTTATTCTGTTGTGAATATGGAAAATTTGAGATTGAATGATCCTCCTATGATTGTTTATCAAGAAGAGAATGTTCAAATTCCATCTATAGAATATTTTTCTCCTGAATATTTAAATGAGTTGCAGGAAGACTTTATTCTTGACAAGAGGATAAGAACCTCACGCAAAGGCAATGTGGAACCTTCGTGTGGTGCTCAAAGGTACCCATCTAAGCAAATAAAGGTGGATAGAGGTCGGTAAAGTGAGGAAGTTGTACCCTTAGTTGATGCTCATAAAAATAAAATTTTGGTGGTCCAAAAGCTTCTAGTGGGGAGGAGTGATCTAGGGGATGAAAAATATGCTAAAAAATGAAAGTGCTTAAAATATCCCAAAACCAACACCAAATCACATATCTCATCGTTCTAATTCCAATGACGCTTGAATCACCTCAATGTGACATCGTATGAGGAATTTATCGTGTTTTGAAATGTTTGGCAAATAGTAAGAAATTCAACTTGCAAGGTTCACTATGAAAATCGTACAATGACATGGTGCTGACGTTAGTGGGATGACTGGATTGTGTGATTGGTAGATAGGCCAATCCCGTGAGGACACATGGCACACTGGTATTGGTTTGAAGGTATGTGAGATGGGACAATCTCAGGTGACCACATGGGCCAATAAGAGAACACCATGTGGCCTAATGAGAGGCCACCACATGGTACAATGAGAGGCTTCCAGGTGGCCTTGGGAATGGCACCAAAATTTTGTTTGGTAGACCAACTAGCTTCGCAAGGTTCAACCCCATGACCTATCGCCTATGAAACGAGTTCTTGGCCAATCGAACTACAAGTGTCACTTATTATGTATTGGGCACATTGTGTTTTATTTAATTACAAATAGTTGGATGGTTGGGGACCCACCGACTTGACCCTTAGTTTCTGGTAATACACATGATTGACGGTGGAAGAGAAGGGGGCGGGGCACATGGCACCCTACCCGTGCCCAAGCCCAAGCCATATGATGACCACACGACTAGGAGCAGGGCCAGGGAGAGCGCATGGCCTATGGCTGACACCCCTCAGCCATGTGTGGTACCATATAACCATTAGTGCGAGGTTAGGAGGGGGCTTTTGTCCAACGGTTCAAAAGATCTAATTTTTTATATTAAAAATAATGTAACCTCCACCCAAAATTGCGGATCGAACTTGAGACCGACGGTATGGCATTACAGTGGCCGAACCAATTGAGCCATGTCAGTTTTGTTGCCAAATTTCTAGAACGAGACCAGTTTGTAGAGTAGTTTTGCAGTAAAACTTGAAGGAGCCCTATCTTGTTAAATTTTTAACCTTTTTGAGCTCAATAAGAGCCTAGACAAGTATGTTTGGGCATTTTGGACATGATGGTAGAGTTATCTTTGCAGATTGAAGTTTGCATGATGATGTATTGAGAATTTGAGCATATAAGAAATAAGTCCACCATTGGAAGCTTGACCCAGAGATGTAGCCTAGGAGGAGTGAACTCCATTATCAATATGTTGTGTTTGATGTTACATGTTTGTCCATTTTAATTGTTAAAATTTTGCTAAATTACTTAAGTTTGTGTGATTTTATAATCACAATCCATTCCCTAAAAGGCATAAACTAGCTTGCAAATATTTTCTCAAAACCTTCACTTTTAATTATAGATCAACCCTGCCCTTTCTCCCTCTTCCTTCCTCCACTCTCATTTTCCCTCCACACCCACCCCCTTTCCTGCTCCCCCCACACCCCCTGCTCTTCATGCTTCCCCCACACCTTTGCATGCTCACTCACTCTCTCCCCTACTTTTCCTCTCTTTCTTGCTTCCCCACTACCCATTGTCTTTCCCTCTCTCTTTGTACCCCCTCACTCTCTCTCCCTCTCATTGTCTCACTCACTCACTTTATTTCCATCTACCCCTCTCTTCTTGAATCACTCTCCCCACCTTTGTTCCTCTTCCTTCATATGTGTCTCTATCCCTCTCTCCCTCCCTCCCTTAATCGCTCCTTCACAAAAACACTTTACCCCACCTTCCCCCTCAATTTTTTGTCTTGCTTTCCCTCCCTCCTTCACAACAACCTTCTTCTGAGGTTTGTTTCTCTCCCTCGCTCTCAAACAATATAGTCATTATAGTGTGCATGAACTATTAAAAGCATGCTTTCTTTCAAAAGTGTCCATAGAAGTTCTTGAAAGCACACACACATTTTCAAAAGTAGGTGCACTCTTAAGAATGTATGCATGTTCTTGAAAAATCCAAGATAGTAAGCATGAATGATTGTCCTTAGAACATTAAGAATATATATGATAATGAATGTGAGCATGTTTCTAAGAATGTGTGATTGTTCTTCTGTGAGTGTCCTCCTATTTAAGCATGTGCTTGCACACCCATTACTATTTTATGGCCATTAACTTTATCCCTAATATGGAAAAACATTATGCTTATACATATTTAATTAATAAAATTAAAAATAAACCAAATTATTTAATTTTAATTTGATAATGAAAAAAATTATATTTTAATAAATTAAAAATAAAAAATTAAACTTTTTACCATGAATGAGTTATGTTAACATACATGTTATATCTAAAATTTTAAATTCATTTGGTTTGCTAATTTATTTTCTCTTATTTTCATTAAAAAAAATTCAAATTACATTCACATTCTAGTCTTCAAATTCCATTTAAAAAAAAATAAAATGAAATTATGAAATTTCAAATTTGATGCACATTTTACTCTCCAAATTGTCATAATCTGATTATTTTATGTTTTAAAATATTTTTGGGTCAAGTATGAATTCCATAAAATTACAAATTTATATAAAGAATCTACACAATCTAAATGTTCTCTATTTATAAAATTAAAATACATTTATACAATTAAAATACATTTTAAATAACCAAAAATTACAATAAAAAAAAAAATCGCAAGACAACGCTCTTCACAGTCGATTGGAGAAGTAACGGAATAAAGGAAGGAATATTCAATCACGAATGATGACGAGTATTTGGAAAAAAACTCGGAACAATATAGAGGAGACTCAACAAACAAGAAACAAGGGATTAATCCATCGGCGATGATTATGGGTTATAGAGAGACTAATAGGATAGATTTTTTTGGAGTAAGCATGTTTAAATTATATTATCCGAGCTAAATTTACAGTATATATAACTATGCATTTCGTCTCTGCTTCAGAATAAGGAAACCCCAGAGATAAGACAAGAGTACTCTGTCCTGGGAGGCAGAAACCAGAACTTATATTGTTTTTTAAAAATGTAGAACTGTGTAAATTGCATAGGAGGGCAAGGCCTAGTGGTAGACATAAGCTCAGGGGTTAGCGCGCATGTCGATTACTGATTCTTTGAAAAACAGATAAACATAGGTGCGGTCAATTATTTAATCTATTTTTTTAGAGCTAAGATGCACAGCAGTTAAAAAACACACATACACAATTATTAAATCATGCATAGGAGACATAGTTAGCGCGTATGTCGATTACTGATTCTTTGAAAAACAGATAAACATAGGTGCGGTCAATTATTTAATCTATTTTCTTATAGCTAAGATGCACAACAGTTAAAAAACACACATACACAGCTATTAAATCATGCACAGGAGACACAGCAATTTAACGTGGTTCACCCAACCAATCTGGGCTACGTCCACCAAACATAGGCATCGGCAATCTTTATTAATCAAACAGGGGATTACAAAATTAATTAAATTCTCACAAACTCTCACACCAAAAAACAATCCGTATGGATACCTGTTTTATAGCTAGGAGAATCTAACTGCCTCATAAATCCTCTCACATCAAATTTAGGATGCATTAACTCCCTCCCAACACCCTGGAGCTAATCTAGCAACAAATTCCTATTGTTGTCACCTACTGAGATTTTTTGCTTATTTTACATAAAACAGAAAATCTCAACATATTTATATTAAATTTGGAAAATAAATTCAATACCTAAACAGTAAATTGATCAATAACTGGACAGTAAAGTAAATTGATGAAAGATGACAATTTCAAATTGATGGTGGATAATCGGGGATTATCATCAGGATCCTTTTCAGAGTTTCCATCTGATGGCGAGGGAGTTGAGTTGACACAGTAATTCCTCCAACTCTACCCGCCAACAAAAGCAATCCCCCCATTATATTTGATGTATCCATGAATGCATCCTGCACACTCAATGGACTTCCCCATCCATAGTCTATGTTATAAACAAGACATTTCGGTGACATCATTGTGTGAACAATGTAGCGGACGCCTGATAATTTTTCAAAAGTACCCAACAATTTTTCAAAAATATCCAGCCCACTGTTCATGCTTTGCTGAGATTCACACCAAATTTTGTGGGAACTGAAGAATTGTTATTCTAGGTTTTGTTTACCATTATTAAATTTGGTTCGTACATTTTAAATCTATGAGGAATTGAAGAATTGTCATGCTCATGAAGGGTAGGTAGAGTGTCAAGTTATTTTTACTAAAATTAAGTAGAAGTTATTTATTTGCTTTAATTAATTAAAATATTATTATTAATAATTTTTTTTTATTAAATATTTTAATTAATATATATATATATATATATATATATATATTATATATATATATATATAATATAATTATATATTATATTATATACTTTTTTATAAAGTATTTTATAATTTAATATGATGATAATGGTGGTGGTGGTTAATCTCTATTAAGACCAAATTTTGGTTTATCAAACTAATTATTTAGTTTGATTTAAAATTTTATTCTTATGCTCAAAAAGCTTGGAGAGAAGCATCCCGAGCTCACTATAATTTTGACATCGTAAAAGGCTAGGAAGTTCAGTATTGCAACAAAGATTATGAAACTAAGATCTAATGTGGTTGTATAGGGGGCACTCTAAGAAGAAGTGATTTTCATACTTGTTGGAGATGAGATGCTCAGCTAAATTAAACAAAATACACAACAGATCAATCATGCACATAAAGACACAAGAATTTAACGTGGTTCACCCAACCAATCTGGGCTACGTCCACACAACATAGGCATCGGCAATCTATTAATCAAACAACAGGAGATTACATAATGAAATCCTCACAAAACTCTCACCCTCATAGCAAACATCTGAATGGTTGCCTGTTATATAGCAAAGAGAATCTAAGAACCTCATTAACTCACTCACATCAAATATAGGAGGCATTAATCATCTCCCAACAACCTGGAGCTAATCTAGGAACTGAATTTCTATTGTTGTCACCTACAGAGATTTTTGCCTATTTTACTCCAAACAGAAAATCTCAACAATCTCCACCTTGACAACAATTAGCATGATGCCCTGTTATTATTATTTTATCTTTTCTGCAAGCCAAGAGAAGCCAAACACCAGCGTAGCTTCTCTAACAAAACTGGTTTTGTGAACATGTCTACACAATTCTCCTTTGTATGCACCTTTTCCAGAGAGACTCCCCTTTCAGTGATAACCTATCTTACAAAATGGTACTTGAACGATATATGCTTTGATTTACTATGATAGGCCGGATTCTTAGCCAAATGTATTGCACTTTGACTGTCACAAAATAACTTGATGTTGTCCTGCAACCTACGAAATTCACCAAACAAACCTTTCAACCAAATCGCTTCTTTGCAAGCATGAGAAGCAGCAATGTATTTAGCTTCAGTAGTGGATAAAGCAACAATATTCTATAGCTTTGACATCCAGCTGATAGCTCCACCTGCAAGAGTAAAGACGTACCCTGAAGTTGACCTTCTCTTATCCAAATCACCTGCAAAATCGGAATCAACATATCCGCAAATAAATTCACTACTCTTATTGTAAGAAATACAATAACTACTTGTGCCTCTCAAGTATCGAAGCACCCATTTCACTGCTAACCAGTGTTCTTTACCCGAATTTGCCATGTACCTGCTGACAACCCCAACTGCATGTGAAATATCTGGTCGAGTACAAACCATCGCATACATTAAACATCCTACTACATTGGCATATGGAATTCGAGACATATAATCCTTTTCTTCATCTTTATTAGGACATAAAATCGAAGAAAGCTTAAAATGGGAAGCTAAAGGGACTGATACAGGCTTCACATTATTCATACCAAACCTCAAAAGTATTTTCTCAATATACTTTTGTTGTGATAGCCATAGCTTACCATTGCTCCTGTCTCTGAAAATCTCCATGCCCAAAATCTGTCTTGCTGCTCCTAGATCTTTCATATCAAATGTCCTTTCCATCTGAGCCTTCAACCTGTTGATTTCTTCTATGCTTTTGCTTGCTAAAAGCATATCGTCAACATACAATACCAAGATAATGAATATGCCATTATTCAACTGTTTAAAATAAACACAATGATCATATTCACTTCTAACATATTTCTGACTCAACATGAAAGAATAAAACTTCTTATACCACTGCCGAGGCGACTGCTTCAGGCCATATAATGACTTCTTGAGCCTGCAGACAAATTTCTCATTGCGATGCTAAACAAACCCTTCCGGTTGTTCCTATATATTTCGTCATCTAAATCACCATGTAGAAATGCAGTCTTAACATCTAACTGCTACAACTCCAAATCAAACAAAGCCACTAATGCTAACACAATTCTAATTGAAACAATTTTAACCACTGGCGAAAAAATCTCATGAAAGTCAATACCAGCTTTCTGATAAAACCCTTTTGCAACCAGTCGTGCTTTGTACCTGTCTTCTGTATCATTCACACCTCGTTTCAGCTTGAAGACCCATTTACACCCCACAGTTTTCCTGCCTTTCGGAAGCTCCACCAGATCCCATGTGCCGTTTTTACTCAAGGCCATCATTTCGTCCTTCATTGCTGCTTTCCACTTGTCACTTTTCGAACCTTCTATTGCTTCCTGATAGCACAGAGGTTCATTTTCATTAGCAGTAAATGCAACAGAAGTGATATAATCATCATACCTTCTCGGTGGCCGTTTGATTCTTGTCGACCTCCTTAAGGATGTTTCTGGCGCTTCCTCGATTGGCTAACTACTACCTGTAGGAACTTCTTGCCAATCAGTATCTGAGACCTGTTCATGATCTAAGCCTGAACCCTGTTCATATTCTGGTTCTGAAACCTGTTCATGACTAGTATCTGAACTATGGTCATCATGAATATCGTTAGAAATGCTATCAAACTGAATGTGCTGAAAGTCAGATACATCATCCTGTTTCAATCGACTATCTACATCTAACTGTACAAGAGAGTATTCATTAAACTTTATATCTCTGTTGATGATGATTTTGCGGGTAGTAGGATCCCACAATCTATATCCCTTTGTTCCAACACCATACCCAACAAAGATATATCTTTTAGACTTTGGATCTAACTTAGTTCGCTGATGTTTAGGCACTAGAGCATATGCATCACAACCAAACACTCTGAGTTTAGAATAGTCACAAGGGTGTCCTTTCCATACCTCTTGCGAAATCTTGCAATCTATCGTCGTCGATGGAGATCGATTTATCACATAACAAGCTGTTGCCACCGCTTCCGTCCACAACTCCTTTTGCAACCCGGCGTTACTCAGCATACTCCTTGCTCTCTCGAGAAGGGTCCTGTTCATGCGTTTAGCAACTCCATTCTGCTGAGGAGTATAAACCGTGGTCTTATGCCTCTCGATCCCTACATCCTTGCAATAGTTGTCAAAATCCTTGGAAGTAAATTCACCACCATTGTCAGTTCTTAAACATTTTATTGTTCTACCAGTGTTGTTTTCTACCAATGCTCTAAACTGCTTGAAAACTGAAAAAACATCAGACTTTCTTTTTCAACATGTAGACCCAAACCTTCCTAGAAAAGTCATCAATGAATGATACAAAATAAGACGAACCACCATATGAAGTTGTAGGGGTTGGTCCCCAAACATCTGAATGGATATAATCAAGTATGCCTTTACTAGTATGTTTGCCTGTTTTAAACTTTTGTTTACTTTGTTTACCAAACAGACAATGCTTACAGAAATCTAACTTTCCTGACTTTAGATTTGGAAGTAACTTTCGATCAGCCAAAATTTTCAACCCTCTCTCACTCATATGCCCCAATCTTTGATGCCATAAGTGAATGGAGTTACTGTCATGTGCAGACACAGTAGACACAAAAGTTGACCCTGTACCTCCTTCTAACTGAAATAGATTTCCTACTTTCTTAGCTTTCATAACTAGTAAGATGCCTTTGTAAATTTTCATTACTCCACCTTGAATTACAGTTTTATACCTATTTGAATCAAGTGCTCCTAATGAAATCAATTTTTTCCTTAAATCTGGTACATGCCTCACATCAGTTAATATTCTAGTTGTCCCATCAAACATTTGTAGTTGTATGCTCCCAATCCCAACAATATTACATGTTACATCATTACCCATGTACACAATTCCATCATTAATTGATTTATATTCCTTAAACCATTCTTTATGGATACACATGTGGTTTGATGCACCGGAATCTAACAACCAATGTTGACCATGATTTGACACATTAACTGATAATACTTCATCACTCATACCTGAACCAGATGGCGGACCTGTATCTGTCGCATTTGCCTCCTTCTTCTCTGTCGAAAACTCTGCTTTTGCAGTTTGCTGTTGTTGCTTCCAGCAGTCCTTCTTTAAATGCCCTGATTTGCCACAAAACCAGCACTTTAGCTTACTCTTCTTCCCTTTTGACTTTGAACGTGAGTCGCTCGGCTTCCTGGGGCGTCTTTCTTTCGAATGACTTCTAACCATCATAGCTTCTGATGTAGAGGTTTCGGAATGCGACTTCCTCCTTGTTTCTTCCGATAATAAAGATGCAACTACATCATCAAACTCGATAGTTTCTGATGAACTAAGACTAATAGAAGTAACAAAATGATCCCATGACTCGGGCAACGAGCACAATAAAGTAATAGTTTTATCCTCGGATGGAATTTTTACTTCTATACTTTGTAATTGCACAAGAAGAGTATTAAAAGCATTTAAATGATCAGCAATCGATGTACCTTCCTTCATTCGCAAACCGTACAACTGTCGCTTCAGGAGAATCCTATTGGTTAAGGATTTGGTCATGTACAGTTTCTCTAGTTTCATCCACAAACCAGCAGCTGTTGTCTCTGACGCAATATTAAACAGGACATCACCAGCTAGACACAGTCGAATAGCACTAATCGCTCTTTCATCCATCTCGGCCCACTCACTATCTGTGATGCTGTAAGGTTGTTTGGACTTGCCCAACAACGCCTTTGTCATGCCATGTTGGACAAGCAAATCATGCATCTTCACCTTCCAGATCTCAAAATTATTCTTTCCATTAAACTTCTCAATTTCAAAACGGGCACTTTGAGTTTTCGCCATTTGTATCAATAAAAAAAAAGTACAATAATCTCCAAAATAAAAAACCAACTTTAAATTAATGAAGTTTGTGTTTTAAAAAAAATGCCTTTGCCCTTAAAAAAACAAACAAATATCTGCCCTTTGTACTTTACATACAAAATTCTGCTATCTGCACTTATAAGTTTTTTCTTTAAACAAAAGAAGTTTTCCCACGTGACAATTATTTTCTCTGTAAACAATGTGTTTCACCGAGTTTCCAAGCTTATTCAAAATAACGCCCCGTTATCAGCAATTATCTTTCATGGATTTTTTTATTTTTTTTTTATTTTTTTTTTTTTGGTTAACGTCCACTCAGACCAAATTCGTCTATCGGACCTACAATTTTCTTAATTTTTACTTGTCTGGCTCCTCGTCTTTCTTGGCGAGATTGGTGTTGTAGCTTTCTTTCTTTTCTCTACAGTCTTCCAACTTCCTTTGTCTTGCATTTCCTTCATCTCTTCTGATTCTTGGGACATTGGTGTCTAAGCTTTGTGATCTATTGTGTTCGTTCTTTTGAAAATAGTCAGAGAAGAAGTTTGGTTTAGGAGATCTGCTTTGCTGTTAAATGAAGATTTATTTTCTGTGGTATTCAAATCCTCATAACTGTTGATTTGTTGGGGCGGGCTTTCTCCTTGTTTGTTTTGAGAGTTGCTTCCTTCTTCCTTGATTTCTTATGACTCATTTTCTCTAGAATATTCTTCTTCTTTGATGACAGTGTAGTGTTCTTTTTGAGCTCCTTCCCACCATGTAGATCTGTGGTGGCTTTTTCTAGCAAAATTTTTCTCAGAGGCTTTTGGGCAATTTTTGGCTAGATGCCCCATCTCAAAGCACGATCAACATCTGAAGAGGACACTTTCATAATCAAGCTTCTGGTTCCACACATAGTCTTTACTTGTTAGGTTTATTTCAGCTGGGAATCCGATGCTGAAATCCATTTCCACACAGATGCGTGCATAGGTGGTTCTGGCATATTCCTCTGTTTCTGGGCACCTGCAGTAAAATTTCCCAATTGCATTTCCTATGGCTTTTAGCGAGGAGAGATTCCAGAGATGCAAGGGTAGGCTTGGCAATCTCACCCAAACTGGTGCTGAGGTTATCACTGCTGTAGAGGGATCGAATGATGGGTTCCATGGCTTCATGAATAGGCCTAATTTTTCCCAAAACCAAGGGCCAGAATCTAGAATACATTGT